>JAZBGZ010000525.1:0-13800 GCA_037414795.1 Stenodera caucasica | reverse complement strand
TAAGCATCATCAGTTGTCTCAACCAATAGTAAAGATCCTTAACATTAAAGGTAGAAGAAATAACATAGAGAACAAACGGTGATACAATGAAACAGACAGAGTGAGATGACCTAGTGAGAGCAATGTAACATAACCTCCAATTGTAACAATTATTTTTATAAATAGTTTTAGAATTATTAACTTTAATAATGAAGCAACAAATGGTTTCAAGAAAATCAACAAAATTGTTTATGATAATTTTAACAATAATCTTAATCAGTTATATTTTTTATTGTATAAAGTCAGCATCACTGGAGCAAACGAATAGCAGAATTAACAATTTGAATGAGTTTCTCAATAGAGATCAGCCAATTCAAAGTAAATTCACAGGTGCACGTATTGTACATTTAGATTTAAAAGGTGCACCGCCTAAAATCGATCATTACCATAAATTATTTCCATTATTATCGAAATTGGGTGCTACCGGTATTTTGATAGAATATGAAGATATGTTTCCGTATTACGGTGATTTAATTGGTAATATATCAGCATTCAATTCGTATAATTTGAATGATGTTAAATTGATAAATAAATTAGCAATAGAGAACAATTTGGAAATTATACCATTAGTACAGACATTTGGTCATTTGGAGTTTATATTGAAATTGGAAACTTTCAAAGATTATCGAGAAATTTATCAATATCCACAAGTCATATGTCCAACACATCCGAACACATTCAAATTATTAACAGAAATGTTGAAGCAAATAATCGAACATCATCCGAATTCGAAACGTATACACATTGGAGCCGATGAAGTTTACCATTTAGGAATATGTGACCGTTGTAAGAACACAATGATTGAGTATAATTTATCGAAGAATATGTTGTTTATTGAACATGTGAAAACAATCACCGATTGGATAAATAAAAACTATCCATTAATGGAGATTTTAATGTGGGACGACGAATTTCGATCGTTTACAGTAAAAGAGTTGAAAAATCAATTGAATTCAGCTGTTGTTCCAGTTGTATGGCGCTACACTAAAGAAGTTGATGACGAATTAGGGCCGAGTTTATGGGAAATGTACGAGGAAGTTTTCCATAATGTATGGATAGCTAGTGCGTTTAAAGGCGCTACTGGCAGTAATCAGTATGTGAGCGATGTGACCCATTACGTTCAAAATCATCGTTCATGGTTGTCTATTTACAACGAATATAATAAACGTATCAATTTCAATGGGATCATTTTAACTGGTTGGCAACGTTACGACCATTTCGCCGTACTATGTGAATTATTACCAGTGAGTTATCCATCATTGGCTATGTGTTTACGTATTGTATTAGGCTACAATGATTCACCATTAAGTCCACCAACTGAAGTTGCGAAATTATTGAATTGTAAACAACCATATGGTTTAATTGGTACAGTTTTCGGTAATCCTAAATGTTCGTATCCCGGCAGTGATATATTAGAAGTAATTATACATTTACAACAATTAAAACAAGATTTCGATATTATTATAAATGATTCACGCATAAATGGCTGGTTGAATCATTATAATATCATCAATAAATTCTCAAGTCCTAATTTAATACAATCAGCAACTACAACAATAGACCGTATCAACTCAGAATTAAAACAAATTGATTATGATTTAACATCTGCAATGGACGAAATTTACGATAATTATACGATTTATGAATGGAAACAAGAATATATAAAGCCGTTCGAAAAACAAGTTGAACAATTATTGATAGCTAGAGACAGAATTTTGTCGCAATTATATTGGCCAAGACGGCCTCTACCGCCGCCACCGCCAGACGAGGAGCTGAAATAAACAAAAATTTATTTAGGGAAAAACAATTGAAATCTTCCCCATAAAAGTTGTGCCAAATTATTGTTATAAATCGATTTGTTTCTGAACAAAATCTCGAAATAGTAGGGATTTCGGTAAATATTTATTTAAAACTAGATCAAGTACTTCACCATTTAAAAATATCCATAATAAAAAAATAAAAATAGCTCTTTTCGATTTTATTAATTAGGATGTTCTGGTTTTATTATTTTTATAGTCTTGTTGACGTCAAATCAGCTTTTTTTCGTGTCTATCTATCCTCGCTAATTACAATTTTCGTAAGTGAAAGGTTTTTGAATTCTAGTAATGTGGTCGGGTTTTTTTTTTTGTATTTTTTAAAGAATAAATCCGAAAATTAATCTTGATCAACGCGAATCAATTTAAATACAATTAGAATCACAAAATAGTTCCTCGAAAACTACCAAAATATGTTTATTTAAGACTGAATTTTTGCATCTAAAAAACAATTGTAATTGTTATCAAAGGTATGTTTTATGATTTTTATTACCCCTTTAAATTTCATTATTTGAAATAAACATTATTAAATTGTTTACCATTTGTATTCTTGACAAATCTCGACCTCCATTTCCCAATAACTCGTTAAATTCCAGTTTGTTTCCAGTTCAAATTGTTAATCTTGCTGTCACTTTTGATCCTTATTAATCAAATCGAGTAATCAACAAATAAATAAACTCTTTTATTATTAGTCTAATTCATTAGCTCAATTTTTTAATTAATTGTCTTGATAAACATTGAAATCAAAGCTGGCTGTGGCCTTCTTCATACAAATTTCCATTAATAATCTATCGAAAATAGGAAATTTTATTGTATTTATTTGAAAAGAAGACACAGAAATTGGTTTATTGACGTCAATTCCATTCGTTTTTTTCTTTTTTGTAATTAATTAGTTTTTGGACTTAGACAGTGATTTGTTTTTTGTTGAGTTGTAAATTAACAAACTGAATTTTTTTATTTCTAGATTTGGATTATCAGCTGTGGTTTGAATGTTACAGGAAATCCGTCAATTTCGTATATTTTGTAGATATATTATTTTTCTATTTGACAAACAAAAAGGATACATTAATCAAAATAAAATTATAAATTTTAAATCGATTGACGTCAGTGTACTTGTTGGACATTTCCTAAAAAATATTCATCAAATATAATCATAATAATAATAATGATAAAAGTAACAATAAATCTACGAAGGTAGCACATTAATTAATTCTAATTATTACATTCTTGCTAATAAGTTGAATAAATCAATAATTTAATATGGATGATGCGCGTGCGTTATCCATACTATTATAGATGATAAACACACACAGCCTACTTGTGCGCTACCACAAAATAATCGGATCAAAAAATTTGTGTGAATATTACAATAAATAAAAGAAAACAATCAGAAATTATCCCCTAAAATGTGCAAAAGTGGTAGAAAAGAGTTATGCCTAAATAGAAGATATTTAAATAAAATATTAATTAATAATAAGTGAATATTGGCCTTCACTATACAACAAAAACACCAAAAGAAGTTATTTGACTTTAATTAATAATTAAAAGAATTGAATTAATTAAACTAAAAATGGGTACAAATTCAATATCTGTATTTCTAGTCACTGCAAACGTTGGTTCAATATTTGAAGATGTAAGAACATAACCTCAAAAATCAATTCCTCTGATTTGTTGCTCATCATTTTATTTATTATTGAATTTTAGCCAAATGAAATTCTAACAATTTGGACACAAGAGTTTTTATCAACTGTAAATCGCTTAAAACCAAAATTTATCGCACTACATTGCCAAGAAGTCGGTGGTAAAAACTATGAAAATAGTATGAAGCACGTTGAGAATTTTATTAAATTATTGATATCTAGTAACGAATTGAGCTTATATAATAAAATACGTATATTTTTAGACGAAGATTATAGTTCAGCAGAAAATTTTACTGTTGGTTCAATTATTAATAATAATTTTCCGAAATAAATAATAGCGAATCTTTTAGGCATTGGGTAATTTATATTTTATACATGAAACTATTAACGATATATCAATATGGAATTTCAATGATTCTAAATTTGTACCAATCGATGGTACTGAAATCAATTCAGGCAATATTGAAAATGTACCAACAAAGGAGAAAGCCAAATTTCCACAAGACTTCTTTCCAGAGGTTCGTACTAATTATATTTGATTAATTAAATAATGAAAAACTATTATTAGCGGTTATCTAACGTTATTTTTATTTACATTGCTATTCTAACAAATATAATCATTTTAATTGAGGAAGTGTGACGTTTATACTACAATTGAAAGGTTTTTCATCCTAATTTTTTTTTATAGTTCGTGTTTTTCGCTAAATAATTGTTCATGTTTATTCATTGCTTATTACTAGTTTCTTTTTAAGGAAAAAAAACTACAATTATTTTCCATTGCAGATTATATTTAGCTTCATTAACACGATTGTTAACCTCCTTTTTTTATTAATCATTAATTGAAGACCTGCCATCTAGCGTTGCTATAAGGAATACAAGTTATTGCCGCGTTACCATTAGCGTGAACGTAATAGCAGTATCTATATTAGTTCCATAAACAATTCTAGATGGCGATAGAGCTAAATTTGGTTGAATTGATACACAGTTTTTGATATTTATCTATTTTTCTTTGTTTTAGTGTAAATGGTCCCGTAAAGGGTTCATGCGTACACGTTGGTCCATCAATAATACAATTATCGACTTAATCAATATACATTTATTTCATGATGCTTCAAATTTTGTTGCAATGGAAACTTATCCGTCTGTCTATTGTAAAAATCGTCGACGTGCATTAGAACATACGTTACAAAGATTCCATAATGATAAATATGGAAAAGTACCGCATTTTGTTTTTGGTGATTTCAATTTTCGTACTGATACAGAAAGCGTGATCAAAGTAACTTATTAAACTTAAGCTGTGATTTGATTTGTTGATAATTGATTATAATTTCAGAAATTAACAGAAGGTTTGACATCAACACGTTTACAAAATAATAAAAATAATGAGCATACCAAATTACAATATGCAAAAGATGATAGTCAGCTAGTTTTAACTGTGGGTAAAAAAGAGTTTAATCACACAGAACATCAAACCGTTTTTTCAACACCATCACCGATTTGGGTAAATTTCTTCTTTTCAAGCTAGAAATTATCAACAATTTTATGTTTTAGTTGAAATCTTTCGATAAGGAATTGGAGGCTTTCGATCAATATTTAACTGAATTTCCAATCAATTTCCCACCATCTTATCCATTTGAAGAGAAAATCTCATATGGCCGTAATTATATGCAAACAAGATGTCCAGCATGGTGTGATCGGGTATTATTGAGTCATACAGCTAAACAATTGATTGATGAAAATGAGAATATTGAATATGGTTTAATTGGTTTAGATACATGTATGGGGGATCATAAAGTGAGTTTCTGTTTAAATAAATTTTAGGATTATTGTCAGGAATTATTTAGGGATTTTTCTGTTTTTTCTCTATTTAATTTTCTGTTGTTTAATGCAGCCAGTTTTTCTGGATGTTCACATATTGGTAAACAATTGAAGGTATTTCCGTTTTCTTCTGTTTTATTGAGTTTAAGATTTCCATCTTACATTTTGAAGTTGTAGCTTTAACTAATATAATTCGATAATTATTAGCTTGGAATTTTAACGAAATCAATTTTTATTTACAGCCGGTCTATTTACGGATAACTTTACATGGAAATGCAGGTATAGTTAAATGTTGTAATCATAATAATGAATGTGCACCAAATGTATGCCAATGTTGTCAATCATTTGCTTCAATCACTATAAATATAATCGATATGAGCGACACGATAACAACAACAACAACGAAAACATCACAAAATATCGATTCGAAATTATTACACGAACCTATAACAAAAGACATGTTAACACACGACCCGTATACACCGGAAAGTCCAGAATCACGATCACCACGATCTGAGGACAAATCGATCATTCAACAACCAATCGAGAATAATGATGACAATATTAATGTTGCTGTTGATGTTGTTGATGATGTTGATGATAATGATGATGATAATAAGGACGATAAACAACGACGTAATTCTTCTGTGTCTGCTACCGAATTAAAGTTGCGTTTAGAAAAAATTCTACAAGAACAAAAAAAACATCCACAAAAACTCATGTTACGTTCAGCATCCGAAAATGTTGAAATCAATAGTTTTAAGATGAATGAGAATTTTTTCCGTCATCGTGCAATGTCCGAATTATCAAACAATAAGCATTTTTGCAAAATCAAATTGATCTCATCAACAACGACAATCAGTTCGAACTCATTGAATCGCTTACAAAGTCATCATAGCTCATCAGACGAAGATTGGTTTGAATTTGATGATGATGATAAAACTGATACTGATAACGATCGAATTGATGATTTGAACATAACGAAAATTAATGATGATTTGAATGATATTGATAGAATAACAAAGAGACGATCGTGTTGTTGTTTAGTTTAGTTTTCTATATAGAAATCTAGTTTGTGTATGTGTTTATTTATTGATTTTATTTGCTTGATTATATTTATTTGTGCATGGTTTTTAGTAGATTGCTGAATTTTCTGTTTAATTTGAATTTCAATATAGATTATTTAAATGAAAAATTATTTGAAACAGGCCCAAATACTACGAACATGATGAAACAATTGAAAATCACAGACACAAAATTAACAAAAGTTCAAGATATAGTGGAACCTGACCCTCATACAGTAACTAGATATATTTATATACAAAATATCGATAATCCTGTAAAAGTGTTTCGGGAGACTGCTGTTTAAACAAAAAAATACACCAAAAGGTTGTAAAATTAATTTTTTGATATTATTATTATTATTATTATTATGGAACTGGCAAAATCCATGCCAAATCTTGCCATAAGTACAGAAATATTTTATAGAAAACAAAAATGGTACAAATATTGGCTAATTTCTTTTATACATAAACAAAAATAAATACAAAAATGGCTGTGTGTTATTGTTATTTTTAAAACAGAAAAATTTTGCCAGTTGAATTGGTGTAATTTGTGTTTTTATGTATTTTATAAATGTTTGATGTTCATTTGGAAAAAGAGTCAGTCTTCTGTAGCAGTACTGTAGAAACTTTGTTTTTATTTTAAGAAAAAAAAGACTGAATTTTTATACAGTACTGCGAATTTGTGGGTGTTCTCTGTACTTATCACACCCCATTTAAAGAATTTAGTCTTCAATCTGATACTGTAAATTATCAATGTACTAGTCACAAATACTTAAAAAAAATTTAAGTTACTTATACTTGTAAGTTTTAGAGTTTTTGACGAAATCAAACCAAATAGTTTGTTGTTTCCAGTTTTATTTCGAAAAAATAAAGAATAAAACGCTTACTAGTTCGAGTCCTATATTCTTTTTAATAAATGTTGTAATTGTTGTGAAATTAAAAAACTGTAATAAAATCAAATATATCGAAATATTTATTGTTATTATTGAATCACAATTGATTTGTTTCTTGATAATTAATAATAAAAAATCGACATTGCGAAAGAAAAATGTGAATGCTTGTACAATTGTGCCATAAATTTGGCTGAGTTTCAATTAATCGAATAAATCAGTCCGTTATTGTACTTTTACCCAAAAAATTTACAAATATACAATGTTTTATGATAATATAGAAATCATAAAAACTCAACAATTAAAACTGTATACCAGTCGCTATTTTAATAGAATCGTTTATTTCTCTTCTCTTGTTGTTTTTGATAGAACATAATTCCTAGTACAATACAAGCAACAATTGCTATACTACCAATTAACATTAAGAAAAATATTTTTATTCCGGATAACGAGGATGGCTTTGAATCTTCGACATGGTCACGTGGTGGCTCAAAGAACGTAGCCGATGGTAGGATATTGGAGCGATCTTCCACCGTTTGAGGCTAAAATTTGGTTCAATTAATAAACAATTGATAAAAAATAATAATATTCACATCATCAGGCAAATCTAATTCGAATAATCGCACTGACATCACATCGTGATTATCAGATAAATCTCCAGTTGTTGCCGTAACGCCTAGATAATAACCAGTTGGCAATTTGACCCCTTGTACTTTAAAGCATTCTTTCCATGCTGCTTTATTCTCAATATCAGTAGAGACTATAAATTGTTATTTATAATTAATAGAAAGTTTTAAATCAGGAATAAATCTTTTACCAGTTAAAACGTCTCGTTCGTATCTGATTGAAACATGTGTATCATGATCTAAATTCCTGAATTTGGCTTCACAACCAGCTAATTGTGTATGGGTACCGTCT
This sequence comes from Stenodera caucasica, assembly GCA_037414795.1. Classification (NCBI taxonomy): domain Eukaryota; kingdom Metazoa; phylum Arthropoda; class Insecta; order Coleoptera; family Meloidae; genus Stenodera; species Stenodera caucasica. The sequence continues at coordinate 5,617 of JAZBGZ010000525.1, read as the reverse complement.
CGATCATGGTCATAATGTAAAGTACCATTATTAACCATTGCCGAAATATATGGATGTTGATGCTGAATTAATTGTCTGTATTTAGAAATAAATCCAAATAAATTATAAATAATCTCACATTATGTGGTCCATTATGATTGCTGTAAGTGTCCATTATAATAGCTAAACCGTGAAAATAGTCGTTATTACCAAATACAGGACCATCAAGCATCCGATCTTTGGCGTACCATATAGCGAAACCATCACCGAATAAATCCTTGCCTTTACCATGAACTTTGAATTGGACTTGTAAATCCCAATTACGTACACTCACCGGCTATTATAATGACAAGTATTTTTAAAACACAAAACACAAAAAAAAAAAAACTTACGACAGAATTCCAAATTGCACCAACTTTACTTTGAAGATCCGGTGTTAATCGAATATAATTCGGTGTAACAATTGTACTGCCGCTAAAGTGCCAAAATGGAATATCAATACCTGAGCCTTAAATTAATATGCAAATTAATTATAATTTCATTAATGAAATAATTGAATACTTTACCATAATAAGGTTTGATCAGAGAGTGCTCTCTTTTCATAAAATCTTTGGTATTCCATTCGGCATTTATTTTATTTATAATTACAAAACCATAGAAAATACATGAGAAAATATTTATAAGACTTATCATTTTTATTAACTAGTTTTTAAAGTTTTGAAAAAAAAAATTAAAGAAACGTAGAAAATACCGGGACTGACGTCTTTAATTATGTGTCATTTTTTTTTTGACAATTTCCAGAATTCGCCAACATAACAAACTCAATCTCCCTACTTAATCAACACTAACAATACAATAAGTAGAAAATTACTATAAAATTTTGACATTTCATCATTTATTTTGAAATAATTATCCAGAAAAATTTAAATGAGAAATTATGGCGAATAAACAAGTGAGAATTTTTCGAAATGGTACAAACACTATGGGAGAGGTAATTTTCAATATTTTCCAACATATAAATTATCTTCGCTGTAGCTTTTTGTAGTGCCTCAAACATTAGATGAATTGATGAGTCAAGCTTTTTTACGTTTTAATTTGAAAATACGCCGAATATTCTTAGAAGATGGTACAGAAATCAACGATATATCCCACATACGTAATAACGATATTTTGTATATATCGAATGGTGAAGATTTTCTAAAACCCGGCTCAAATTTTAATAAACAAATAAAATGTTCCGAATGGGTTACATTGAATGTTGGTGGTAAATACTTTACAACATCGAAAAGCACATTAACAACAAATGAACCGTATAGCATGTTGGCTAGAATGTTTGCTAATGATGAAAATGGCTATCATTTACAACCAAGCAATATTGATAATAATGGTGCATATTTGATAGATCGTAGTCCTGTATATTTTGAACCGATATTGAACTATTTACGTAATGGTCAATTGATTTACGATCATAATATAAATCCTGAAGGTATATTGGAAGAAGCGAAATTTTTCGGCATTGAAACAATCATACCACTATTAGAAGATATAATTAATCAAAAGAATCTGAATCGTGATAATTTACCATTGACACGTCGTGATGTTATTGACACATTAATTCATAGTTCATATCAACAAGAATTACGTTTTCAAGGTGTCAATTTAGCAGGTGCTGATTTAAGTAAATTAGATTTACGTTATATCAATTTTAAATATGCTAATTTACAACGTTGTAAATTAACAAATGCGAATTTAAGTTATTGTTGTTTGGAACGTGCCGATTTATCCAATTCTAATTTAGATAATGCACAATTATTAGGTGTTAAATGTTTATGTGCTAATTTAGAAAATGTCAGTATGAAAAATTGTAATTTCAAAGATCCAGCTGGTGCCCGTGCCAATATGGAAGGTGTCAATTTGAAAAATGCTAATTTAGAAGGTAGCGATATGGGTGGTGTTAATTTAAGGGTAGCAACATTGAAAAATGCTAATTTACAAAATTGTGATCTTAGAGCGGCTGTTTTAGCCGGTGCTGATTTAGAGGTAATCGATTATAATCTACTACACTATTTATCAATAATTTTAACTTGAGAAATTGTGAAATTTCAGTATAGTGATCTAACTGGCAGTGATTTACAAGAAGCCAATTTGAGAGGAGCTAATTTAAAATACGCAGAACTGAAATTAATGTTAACACCGTTGCACATGTCACAGACTATACGTTAAGCTCGAAACAACTCAATTTGACCTACAATTATATTTATTTAGTATTTAATTATTCAAAAAAATATTCAATTTTTTTATTATTAGTGAATTCAAAAAATAGTGCTTTTTTGTTATAATGTTGCATAACTGCTATTTCCATCTTCATCTATCTCTCGAGAATTTTATCTTTTATCTTTTCCTCACGCATATAACCCAAATTGTGATGGCAACCACTTTGATATTAATAAATAAATAAATTTCGAACATAATTAAAGAAATATCAACAATTTCCCAATTTTTTTTTTTTTTTTGAAATGATAAAATTATCAAGTGAACATATTGAACAATCAACACAACCACCAAAATTACCCACAAGTAACATAACCTCATTTTCCCACAATTGGAAATTGTAATTAATTTTATTTTCAAGGAATAACATCTAAAGCGATAGTTCGTCAAAAAGTATGGACTCATTTAGAAAAATATCGTTTAGTGAGTTTTCCACGTCCAGCTTATGGTCGTATACCGAATTTCAAAAATGCCGAACTAGCTGCATTAAAATTATTAGAATTGAATGAATTCCAACAGGCTAAATCAATAGAAATAAATCCAGATAAACCATTAGAATGTGCTAGGATATTAACGTTACAACAATCAAAAGATTTATATATACCGGTGCCACAATTGAAACAGTCTAGTTTTTTGAAGAAATTAAATGTGAATGGTGGAAATTCAGAGAATTATCTACGTCAAATGGTAACTCGTAATGGTATAGAAAATTTTGGAGAATTTGTAGATTTCAATGATGAGATACAAATCGATTTGATAATTGTTGGTAGTGTTGCTTGTTCATTGAATGGTTATCGAATCGGTAAAGGTAAAGGTTATGCTGATTTAGAATTCGCTATTTTAAAAGAAATGAAATCTATAAATGATGAAACATCTATTGTAACAATCGTACATGATTCTCAGGTTGTTTTCGAAATGATTCCATTGATGATTTCAAATTTAATAATTTTTAAATTGCAGGTATTCGATCATTTTCCTGATGAAATTTTCCAAAAACACGATGTGCCTTTAGATTATATTTTAACACCAACACGTTTAATAAAAATTGATAAGAAACAACAAAAACCTGCAGGAATACATTGGGATCTATTAACACAGCATCAAATCAAAATTATGCCAATTTTGCAGAAAATTCACCAAATCCATGAAAAGTAAACACAACACGTTAATTTCGATTAATTGATTAATTTTGGATGATTTTTACAGTGAAGGTCGCGATATCAAATTGAAAGGTATTAATTTCTATGATAATAATAATGAAAATAACAAGAAATCTCACCATCATTTCGATTTTTCTCTACTTCTTAGTAATATCGATAGATCTGTACGATTACGTGAATTGAAAGATGTTCTAATTGAAAATGGTATTAAACCGAATTATATAAATTGGTTCGGTTATCGTGGCTACTGTTATTTACACTATTTAAAACCGAATAAAAAGCAACGAATTACTAATCATGATAATGATTGTGATGATGAATCGTTTGATATTGATAATGTGATTGAAATTCTGAAAAATCTAAAACTAACAACAAATTCTAACAAGAATCTAAATATTAAAGTGATGGAGCCGATAACAAGAATCGAAACGACTGATGTATCCTCTGTTTAAATCTGGTATGTTTTCATTTGTTTTAATTGTTATTGTTATTTCCAATTTTGCCTTCAATATGTGTAGAGTCTAGTCATTTAGAAGTACAAAACTAATTAATTATATTAATATTTTTATATATCTAAACAATTAGATTTTATTCAGATTTCCCATACCAGTCTAAATTTAATGAATAAATTTGATAAAAATTTAATTAATTCTCGACAAAATATCATAAAACTTGGACAAATTGAGTCGTGCTTTGTTTTGCTTAGTTGATACGAAACATTTTCCAGTTGTATTCTCATCAATATCCTCAGCTCCAATTATATATTTGTCATTGTCGCCACATGAACCACTTTGGAAATTTTCCCAAGCTTCACATTTAATACATGTGTATTTCTCATGATTTATAATATTTATAAAATATAAACAACTTATTGCATGACTACAAAATGCTAGAAATAAAAGAAAATTTGTAATAATTTAGAAAAAAAAGTGAAATACTCAACTGTCTTCAATAAATCCACCAATAGATGGTGATATTTTTAGTTTCTCTAAACAATCGGGTTGGACACGTTTACCACCATTTATATAAATATCTAATGTACCAATTGTTTGTTGATACCCATAAAAACCACCATCTGTATGGTAAATATCAACGATATCGGCATCATTGCGATCAAGACGATCATTGTGTGTTATGAAAAATTCGCGAAAATATGGCCCAGCTGGATCTAATCCAGTTATACGTTTGATTCGACTACCATTGAGTTCTTTTTGGATTTTTTTTGCAGCAAATCCTGCTACATGAGCACCTAATGAATGGCCAATTAGATGAACTTGATCGATTGAAAGATTTTGATTTAAAATAAAACGACCAACAGTTTCACCTTCAAAGAGATTTTCTAAAGTTTTTGATTGAAATTTTATTCGAATAATTTTACCAACTAATTTTGTATTTTCAGCAGCTGATATATAAGGTGTTCTAGCAATTCGTTCATAATCGACTTGTACAATATTGAAATCTTCTTTTTTTAAATATTCCTGCGTTAATTTTTTATACCAGTCATTTTGGTGATTCTCAATCCAACCATGTATTAGAATTTTCGTCTTTTTTGTGGAATCTAAACTTGAATTATTTTCAAATAAATTCAGTTGACTTCCTGATAAATCTCTGGTGAATAGAAAGAATGTTATATCAGACACTTGAACATCATTGGGATGTACTCGGGTTAAATCTTCAGCTAAACTTATTAATTCTTGTACGTTCATATCTTTTAAATCAGTTGCAATAGCTGCAATTCAAAAAAATTGTAATATTTCTTTCAATAATTCGAATATTTATTACCTGAAGTTACAAGAATATTGATAATCGAAAATATTGATATTATTCCGTACATTATCATGTTCTCTAATCGAAACACGGGGGATTTCTGGGAAACTTTATTTCATGATTAATTTTTATTATATCGCAATTTGATGTAATTTTAACAAATAACATAAATGCTTCAATTTCAATCATTATAGTGACATTAAAGATAATTCGATAATAATACTAATTCAGGTAATTTCCAAAATTATTCCAATTTATAATCTGGCAAATCTGTGAATTTGAAATTTGAGGAAAATTGAAATATTCGAGTTTCCCGCTTATTTGGTTCATTAAATCAAGCAAAGTTACGCTATTCCCTCAAAGATGGCACTTTGCAAGATTAGATTCACGTGTAACTATGACGCCATCGAATCTTTCACTAAAACAGATCATTATTTTAA
>JAZBGZ010000524.1:20128-39666 GCA_037414795.1 Stenodera caucasica | reverse complement strand
CTATAATTGACAAATTCTTCTATTTAATTTTATTTTTCTGCTGTATTTCTGTCGAGTTTCACTCTGGCATAAAATTCAACTATTTAAATTGAATCAAGACAGCCAAATCTCGCAATAAGCGAGATACAGGACGATCCATAATTATCATTATTAATCATTAATCATTTTATCGTTTTAAAACATCGGGAAAATGTGCTGGTTGAACGAATTTTCTAGTGCGATTTTTATTTATGAAACAAAATTGGGAAATTGGAGAAATCGTGCAAAGTTTTTTCTAATTTAACGAATGTAATTTCTCATTTAGTTTTCGAATTTTTCCAACTAAATATTACTGAGAAATTCGAGTTTTCGTTTATTTGAAATTGATTTCCACTAATCATAGTTGAGATTATTCGATGTCGGACAAATTGACTGGGACGTTGGGTGTTTTTCACGTGAGCCAACAAACTTGACAACAAGCGACATGAAGATTATCCGTTTGAAAATTTACTTAGAATTCGAAAATCTCCGGACACCTATCAAAATTTCATTCAACAAGCGATTTGGAGTGTTTTATAATATCGCGTTTCTTTCAACAAAGACGATTTTCTGTGCCTATTTCTATTCGTTGTTTTTTTTTTTTTCTTTTGATTTCCCAGCCCCATTACAGCGAAGGTAATAAACAAAACTGACGCCGTGCCAAACGATATCGCGTCGACAATATCCAATTAGCGTCGTTCCATAAAACCGTCCAAATTGAATTAATACCGATTTAAATTGCAAATATAATTCTAGTTGTGACCTGATTGAGGTAATTCTAATTTTGGAAATTGCTCGAATTAAATCGGATTTTTCGCGAGTTTCGCCTTTAATATTGAATTGTTACATAAATTCTGTTTTGTGGTAGTTAGCACGAGCACAGGTGTTAGTGCTGAGAGAAGTTAATGCCAGGTCAAAAGGTAGCAAAAGCCGTCTCGCAGTGTTGACTCGTACGTTTATTTACAGTCTGTCACACACACACATCTTCACTCACGTACATAACTATATACATATACAGAGCGTAAATGCGGCCTTGCGATTGAACTCCGAAATTTTGCGAAAAACTCACTTGATATCCCCCAAAGAACGGCCCCCATACGGCGGAATTTGATTGATAGACTTCTTCGTTTATAATTTTAAAGTTGGCACGAATGTATATATAATAAGATCCTAGATTCGATGTGTGTGTATAATGGTGGAGACGATGAGTGACGGGAATGTGTTGTACTCAAAAGGGCTGCCAACATAAACAGGCCGGAAGTGTCCGCTAATTATAAATGTACTCTCATCAATCACAGCCTCCGCCCGTCTGACATACTATAGACTATATCTCTCTTCTTCTATTTTCGTCTATCTAATATAAAAATCATGTGATTTGAACAGATGAACAACATAGGGATCAATTTAGAGGGTGAACAACAACAACAACATCATCATCATCTGGGATGGGGGCGGAATTTCCAGACGAATAAATAAATTACTTGTTGATTATACGTTTGATGGCTCATTCTTGAATAGATCACCTATGGTGAATTATACGAGAAAATATTTTTATTGTGTATCTATCTAAATTTTTGTTTAATGTTAAGTTTGTTGAAGAATTCCGAAAATGTCTACATTTATTATAACGTCCTGCTGTTCGATAATTACAACTATTCGAAAAAGATGGTTGTGTGTTTGAAATCAAGAATTGTTCAATTTCGAAAATAAAGGAAAAACTCCCTGGAATTATTCGCAAATTGTCCCCCAATTATGTCGTGACCTGGAGGAATCGTGCACCATCTTATTAAAATTATTATATTTGACTTGCTGATTCCAAGAATACAGTGGCGGCTCTGCCAAAAATCCAAAAAAGGTCAAAATTTATTGAATCTTGAAAAAATATCGCAATTTTCGTCTCTAGATAATTATGAGTGGTGGTGGTGGATTATTTGGCCATCTTTGATAATTATAATCGGATTAATTAGCGAAAGGGCGGCAATATGGCGGCTTGACGAGTCCTACTAGAGCCTGGTGTGTTTGCACATTGAACCGATGTAATCTCGCACGCGATCTTCCCAACCGTATGTTGAGCTTTTTTGTATTTTATTCCCAACCACTATTATTATTATTATCATTATTATTATTATTATTATTATTGAAGAAGAAATCTATCGGGGTATTTGGGAGATTTCGTGGCGATAGTTTCGAAATTAAATAGTTCAGTGACAGCGTGTCTTTCGAGAATTCTACCCTTGTCGGCTTAATGGAGGTTAAGGCATTGATATTTGGGCACGTGCTCCAGGCTACCTGTCCTCATAAAACACCCATGTCCCTTTTTTCTAGTGGGATGTTTCACTTTTTTTTTTGTTGTTGCTATTTTTTGTTATCGCCCACCTATTATTGTACAATACACAATAATATTGTTACAATTTGTAACAATTTCGAGTACATTGGCATCAACCTTGATCGTTGCGATAATTTTACATGAAATTCCCGGACTAATTTCCCGTTTGGGACGGTTCCATTTTGATTTGTACGTAAAAAAATTTGCAAAGATCAAACGGGACCGGGTCACAGACAATAAACTTTTTGGAAAGTTTGCCAAAACAATCAACGATCGGCAACAATGTTGTTGTCGCCAATTTTCACTGAAAACCGCACACATTTCAATACGATTTGAGATGGGTCGACTTCGAGCAGGTAAAAAATCTAGCTGAATCATCGTCGATGTTGTTTTATTTCAAAATAATCGACAAGTCACTATGATTTTCGTGTATTAAACAGTAGCCAAAACGGTGTATAATTTGATAACGACTTAATAATAGACTGTGGAATTTAATACGGGGAATCATCTGAGAGAATAATTTTAGAACTAGTCGTTTGCCCCCCAAATCGGGGCTATCCGCCATAAAGACTTTGATTTATGGTGTAACAACAAAGTAGAAATTTTGTACCTTTATTTTTGGTTGAGTTTAGAAATTTTTCATCATACGTGATTTCAGCCGGTTATCTGTTAGTCGATTTACAAAAGAGAACAAGGAATCGAATTCGTCGAAAATCGGCTTTAGATTCTATTGAGACTTATTTTCAATTATTTTTTTTGGGGGGCTATTGAAGAAAAGAAGGACACTTACCCCGCTTCTGCATGAACGAGAAGAGATCGTCGAGGAATTCCTTGCGTTTCGGGTCATCGTTGATTTCGTACAGCTGAAAGAAATTATTTGATTAGAGAAATTAATGTTATCTATTTGCAATAATAACGATGGGAAATCAACTTCCGAAAACAATTAAGCATTTCCGGCTTTTATTCGTTACAGTAGAGAAAATTAAAAATAATCATAGAATTTGATGAGAAAACTGTAAACGAAGATAACGCTATTTTAACAATCTGAAAAATCGGCTCAATTTTTTGATAATACCCCAAATTTTTTACTGATCAACTATCGTCTGTGAACCGCATGTTTTAATAGAGGCTCCGGCCTTAAGGACCCCGTTGACGGTTATAATTAGAAACGGACCAAATGATGAGTATTTAATATCAAGTTAAATAGCAAAAAACTAATCTAAAGAATGGTGAAATTAAATAAATTGTCGACATTTTCCGCTAATAACAATAAATATGAGTTGTGTTCAATTCGACATTTCTCTAGGTTGAGATTTGTTCGATACACGAGTTTTGTAGTTGCGGAGACATAATTGATGGATATCGATTAACAAACAAGCGAAGAGATGAGCCCTATGCGCCCCTGATGAGCGTTAACAGCCGTTTGATTGATGTGCGACTCCTCCCAATCGATTCGAAATAAAATATTCGGAAAAAAACGTGAATTTCGACCTCAACTAAGACGTCGAGACGCCCAGTATAATTTAAACAATAAAAATCGTACTAGTGGCTGTATAATCATCTGTAATACAGCGTTAAAACATTGCTTGTTGTTTTATTATTATTATTGTTGTTGTTGTTGTTGTTGTTGAGGTGGGGTTGTCGAGGTTAAACACGGTCATTAATAACCCTGGTTAACTAATCTGTCCAAGTTGGCCATCTATCTTTACAAGTTACTCGGTTGGGCCTGGAGCGACTCGCATCCAGTGCAGGCCTCGATTACAACAATAACGAATTTATGAATTACGATTTTTTATTAGGGTTGTATTGGTGTTCAAGTCAATTTTAATCAGAATTGGATTTATTATTTGTAGCTGACGGGAATTTGACGAACGAAAAACGAATTGAAGAAAAGCTTATTTATATTATTGTTGTTATTATTCGATATAATGTAACTACAAAGTTTTTCGATAATATATTTTAATAATCTATTGTTTTATAAATTTATGATAAATAACCGACAAGCAATTTCAATTGAGAGGCCATTGACGCCGATTTCGAAGGAAATTATTTTTTTTTTTGCAGAAATTTTATTAACCAATTGAAAATTGTACAAATTTACATAGACTGATATCGCGTACATTACCGATAATAGAAAATGCTGGTACACTTAAAAAAAAAAAAACAATACAATAATTTTTTAATTAGCTATATTATTATCATTGTACAGGTTTTCCGCCCGCATTTCAACCGGTAATAAAATGATAACGTATTTTATCAATTATTAATTGAAGGTTGGTGAACACGTCATTTATTTTATTGTTAATAACCCATCAAATACGAAAACAATAATAAAATTTCTTGGAAAATATATTTATCGTCAAATAAATAATTCATAAATTTTTATTATTCGAAAAATTATTTTTATTATAATAGTAAAGAAGACATCAATGCAAAATGGCTATTGTAACGGATTTGGCGATGACACGACTAGATAACTTTGGTGTTTCCATATCCTACGCCCCACTAACAAACAACAACAACATCAACAACAACAAGAAAGCTCCAGTTTTTGTTATACGAGAGATATAAACACACAATCGAGCCCACTTGACTTCCTGACAACAAAAGGACCCGTAACCCGTGTGTGACCCCATCATATCCCACAAACCAACACACACATACAACAACAATACAATACCATAATATAACAATATACCTTTATCCCAATTTTGAAAACCGTGATCTGTTTACAGAGATCACAATAGACATGAAGTGTGGAAAAAAAGCTTACAATATCCCTCTTCTGTTTTGATAATTGGCCTTACTGTGTGTTAGTCGAGAGACAGATTAGAATGCATGGACGCCTTTAGATTGATTTTGTTGTTCAATATGACGCGATGTTTTCTCTAATAGCCGGTTCTCTTATGAATTATGGATTTCTGATCGACGTTCACACAAGGCCCCCTATAGTGAATTATGAAAAGGAGATTATATACGATTTTTATATTGAAATACGATTTTTCAGTTAGAAAGACTACTGTATGGAGTTTTCCAATTGAATTATGGAAAATAATGAAGGGGTGGAGAAGGGTTGAACCCGTCTTGTTTCCTTATTATGCAGATTAGTGAGCCCCAAAGAATTGAATTGAATTATTGAAAACAAGAAAATTTTTCTGATCTGTTGATAGAACTTTCAGAAGACAAATAGAAATTTTCTTGGGATTATAAAATATTATCCGTAAATTAAAATGAAACAGAAACTGATTTTCTTTCAGTCACAATTCAGTTTGAAATTGCCAGATATTCATGAAAATCGAACAATTGAGAAGTTAATTAATCGAATTTATTAGCTGGAGAAATCTCCTGAAACGGTCCGCAGATCTCGATGATAGAAAAAAATTTATTGAAGGATGTTGTTTCGAATAGCATTAATGTTTCCGCTATCAATTAGTCGACTTTCTGTGAAAATTCTGAAATTCAATAATTATTACACCATTTAGTTCGTGTCAAAAGGATCAAGACTAGGACAAATTCCCGTATTATCAGTTGAAATTACTATTTTGGCTCGAGTTACAATTAAACAAAAAAAAATCAAGTGAACATTAAACAAAAATTATATTAGCTAGTGAATGCGGAGTTGGCGCGCAAAACTATGCGTCTGTTTTGTTCTTAAATGTCTGCAGGATAAATGTCTTGTGGCCAAAGAGAATCCGGCCATCAACAATGTGGCTATAATGTCGTCCAATAAAACGAACTGATGCAACTATTAGACCGCAAGGTGGTGATTTCACGAAATGAATTATTATTATGCGATGTGGTAGAAGTGTGGCCGATGAAATATGGTCATAGTTTTAATTAACTTGAAAGATAAAGCGTTCGAATTCTCGCCTTCCATTAACCATCATCCTCTCTCAACTCTCCTCTTATACATTTATGTATTATAAAATGAATAGTACTGTTCCTGATATTAATCAATAATATCGAACGACTAGAATATAATCTGTTATATCTGTCTTTGTCTATCTAGATAATAGCCGGAGGCACCAACTCTATCGAGAATAGAGACAAAAGAGAATCGATTAGAAGAATGGAGAATATTAAAAAAAATAAAACGATTATAATCCATCGATTTGTTTTATGGCTATATTACATATGGAAATTGAATTTATTCCGGAATAGTCCGGTATAGGAGTTTAATTGTTCGGAGATTGTTTCCATAAAGATGGGGAGAGTTTTTCGTTGAACGGCACCTTTGTTGTTGACGGAATATAGGCCGGTTTGGAATTTATTAATACAATGGACTGATATAAAATCCAGAGGAGGTATTAAAAATTTTATGTTCCCAAGAAACATAATTCATATTAATATTCATTTTTAATGTGATTTTTATTATTGTCGGATATCGGACTTTAGTTGGTTTTCGATTATTTTTTTCCTGTCGTTTTTAGTTTCTGTTATTCGACCCCCGAAAATATCCCCCATCTCCGTCAATTATACTGTTGTTGTTTCCCTTCAATAATAAAAACAAAAAAATACTACAAGAAATAATGATAACGGCCTATTGTCTTCGATTATGATGGCCACTACTACTACAACAACAATTGTTATAAACAATTTTAACGACTATCTATTTTATAAATGATTAAAACTTGTTTTATGGTTAATAATCGCGCGCGCACTTTATACGATTATACAGTGTATCTATATATTTATGGTAAAAATTTGCCGCCCCTTATTAACAGGTAAGCAACTATAAACACCACAAGTTTTTAATTTAGAACATGTCAACGATACCCATGATAGATGATTTGGTGTGGGCTGCATACAATCGCCGTAAAAATGGGAATTAATTGTTTTCAAGGTGTGTTATAGTTCCTCTCTATGATGATGTTGATGATGATGATGATGATGTGGATTCCGATTAATTTCGTTTTGTTTTAATCGATTTATTATAAAATGTAGGTGTTCGAAATATATTAATGGGTTGAGTTATTGGTTGTTGTGGTATTCGAATAAAACTCGTTTATATCTTCAACTCAAAATTGAGCTGCATTGTAGGTGGTTCGATTTTACGCTAAAATTGGACTTTAGAATTGAATTAACGGAAATTTGAATCGAATATGTCAATAATTTCAATTCACTGAAAACAATTAGGAATCTCATCTAAGCTTCACAAGTTTTAAATATTGAGGAACATGAGAGAAATTTTCATACAAAATATGAAGTTCTCAAATTGAAATAGATTGGGGATGCTCTGAAGACTCAGTTGGCCATGATTTAGAGTTTCAGGCTTTGCATATCAACATTGATACTAGAAATATTGAATGGAATGTAATAAAGTTGTTTGAAAACGTGAAAAATTTCACAGAAACTGAAGTTAGTGTTTCGTAGAAGACGCATTCATAAAAATTGTAAAACATCTTTCAAAGAATCATGAACATCTGTCTGAAAATCCCCGATTATTATGACAATATTGGACAATTTTCATAGGAAATCATCAATGAAGTTCGACTGTTTAGTTTCGAAAAGAAGTGAACAAAAGCGGATAAATCGCAGAATCGAATTAATTTGGACTGCTGTTTGATTATTCAATGATGAAAGAAGTGAGAGAACTGAGAAATAAATGTCGCAATAATCCTCGAAGGACTCGACCATAAACTCAACATCTATTGAATTTTGGAGGAAAAAAAAAAGAGAAGAATAGGACTTATATCCGTCATTTTTATGGTCTCCCCATGTGATTTTTTTTTGTCTTCGTAATACCCATCAAACTTGTTTCCCAGAAGGTCTGTCCATTAATTTTTCTTGTTTATTTTCTCTTTTTGAATACAAGTAGTTTTCACCCAAAAATTCACGTGTTAACTAGTAGAATTATTGTCGATAGAAATCATCTAGATATTAGTCTTTACCAGATTGTTGATGATAATAAAAAATAAAATAAAGTGTTAAATCCATCACTCAATAAACCGCCATAAACTGAATCCCACACACATCGTACAAGTTCTTATTAAATTAGAAGGACAAATACAGTAGAACAACAACAACAACGCGTACCCGGCTCGAAGAAGGTTATAATTTTCTAACCTCACTTTATATCGACTGGTGCGATCACATCAACACCCACTGTATCTGTTTATTATTGAATTTAGCGCCCCATCTCTAACAAGGCCCCAGTTCTACTCCTCTACACTTTACTAGATGATAATTAAATTAAAATACACGCACTGACCTCTACTATTAAACTGGCCATGACTTCTAGCGCAACTATTTACAAGTTAGAAGCACATTTTTGTTTTTTTGTTGGAGTTTCTCTACGCGAATAGTTGTGGTTCGTTGGAAATTCGGCGACTTTCTGCCGAAAAAATCAGGTAAATCCCCGTCCGTTAGATGGGCGGGTCAACAATAAAAGTTGACGATTCTTTCAATACCATTTCGGATTCCTCTAGATTAGAGTCTAGAGAATATCATTGTTTCTATTATAGTGGTGGTTGTTTAGCATAATGTCTCATCTCTAAAACATCTATTACAACATTCATTAAATACTAAAATCAAAAGGTACCGGTGTGTAATTATAAAGTATTTACAGACGAAGATGGCGCGGAGGAGTGGGACCCCTGTAATTCATCACATAGACAGACTCATTTGCTATTCGTATTATCATGTTTTTGAGTTGATTGGCCGTTTAGTATATATAACTCCCAACTCTAATTGTATTAAAATACAACAACATAAATAAAAAAATTACAACCCTCCGAGTTGTCCAGGTTAAAGACTACATTCAATTCCGAAAGTCCAATTTGCAATAAATCAACAACAGAAGACGAACGAACTGTGTGTTAGATTTCGGCTGTTTAGTGCCGTGAGAATTCGCCATACTTTTGGATTGTAAAATCCTGATGGAAAACCGACCCTTCTCCATCATCATTGCTACAACCACAAATTCGTTGTTGTTACACATTTTAGATGATGTAGAATTGAATCGCAACAAATACAAATGTATCTATTTAAGATTGAAGCCGACCATACAAAATCGGCCAGGACAAATCTATTGACGATAAGAAGTATTGGATGCCTTTAACCGACGCTATTTTCCCGAACAAATCGTTCAGACCACTTCATTATTTCGTTGATTGAGTCATTTACTTCCCCTCTTATATGAGATTAATACGTGCAGTTTATACAGGCTGTATGCGAACCGAAAAATCGAAAACTGAACGTCCGGAAACGATCCAATAGTTCATCAAAACCACCAAAGGATTGTTACCTAGCAACTGATCGCTAGGTTGCTAAGCAACGGAACTAGAACGATAATTGGCGCTTAGCACTTTCGATTGAGTGGAATTATCCGATTGGTTCATTTTCGAGATAGCGATTGTTGGTGCCAGCAATACAAGGACAGCCTGTATATCGGCTATATTAGAAACGAGGGTGGCGACCGACGGTGATATCATTTGTGGCCCTAATACGTTTTAATCGCGGAACGATTCGGAAAAATCTGTATGTTTGTCGTAGTTTCGTATATGTTTTTCCAATTCCACAAAATAAATTGTTGTTTTTATGATGATGATGATGATTTCGTAAAGCCATTATTGCAAATTAAAACATGATGTTGATGAATTCCCAATATGAATTCCTTCAAATCAATCGTTGGCATGAAACATCCGGTTTCTTCTAGGCATATGTTTGCCAGTTGTGTTCTTTTCCTTATGCCCATAATAAATCCACAAAAATAAAACTGTTTTGTATAAAATAGCCAATAATTGTCAATCATTCCGAAATTGATGATTTAATCGAATAAAAATTCAAAAAAAATTTCAATACAATTAGTCGTTAGGTCCATGTTTTTATTGTATTGACGTACAATATTTATTGCTATTTTTATTAAACATAACATCGAATTTAATGGATTCGTGTGTTCATTATCATCTTTATTAGTTAATATAAATATTGATTTTGTTCGAGTGGATTTTTTTATTTAAAAATAATAAATTATTAATACCTAATCAAGCGGGGCACAATAAAACTAATATTATTGCAATATTTCGGAAAATAACCGAATTTCGAGGGGTTGAATATTGGATAGTTATCTAAATTTAACCTCTAACCCCTGTCGATGCAGTATTCGGGATTATGAGATCCTAGACAGATGTGTTACACATTTGCCTTGATTGAAGAGAGGCGAACATGTACAAAATTAGAGTTTAGAAACTTCTCTTCATCATTCTATCTCTATTTAATCAATGGTAATAACAATGTGGTAAATTCATTAAATCGCGGGTTTGATGATAATATCGTATTACACAAAAAAAAAAAAAATTTGGTTATATTTGTTGATATTTTATTATTGACTCGAATGTGTCTTTGTGAAATCAAATCTTTTGTTTTCTCAACTTTCGTCCATGCCGTCTATGTTTTTTATATACATATATATAAAATGTATAGATGTATGTATTAAACTGTGGGTTAGTTTGTTTATATTTTGAACAGTATTAGATCAAAGTATCCGCGTCGTTAATTCAGTATCAAAGGAACTATCATTAATGAATTAAGACTTTACAGCAGGATACAGTTGGATCGTATCCATAGCTGCAGGATCTTTTCGTTTTGAATTCAATAATATTTTGATATGTTTATATTATTGTCGTTTTAGAGGGAAACGGTTGAAACTAATAATTTTAAAACATCATTCATTATCTGTTACAACGAAAATAAATTATTAATCGAAATAAAAAGAAATTTCGGCCAGGTAGCAAATTCGGATACATTTTGTATCTTTGTAGCGTCAAATCAATCTAGTAGCTGGTTGATTAATTTTTTTTTGTTTCTCATATCTGGATATTAGAAATTTCCAATTTTGCAAAAGTCAATTTACAGGCTATAAAATTTCTAAAATGACATCTTTATGAGTTTTGAAGAAATTATAAATGTCATATTGAATGGAAATCAATAGGTGACAAATCAAGAATATAAAACGGTCATTTCCTCCCATTTATTGTAATAAAATTACTCCAAATCGAACATTTCCACCAACAATTCCCAGAAGAAAGATCCGAAAATTGTGAAAATTTAGTTTTCAGGAATAATGTGAGATAATGAAAAAAAAGTCCAACTGCAGTCGGAAATTTCGGCTCGAATCGCTGGATAACTGAAATTGAGAATTTTCCAAATTTTTCTTGACGACGAATTAATGGAGCCCCTCATCAAAATAACATCAATTTATTCCGGGAAATTTCATTAATTACCCCTCCTCAAACAATAAACATTATTTATCAATTTTGTGATAAACACTCGTCTATTTAATGATTTTATTTTGTTAATATTGGCCATAAATAATAATTATTTCGAATAATTTCGGTAAATTGAAATCTATAAATGATGTCAATAAGATTTAATTATAACATTAAGAGATTTTTTTTTTTTTAAAGAAGAATGTTTTATGTTTTTAACCCAATTACTAGTCCGTAATTAAATCAATTGCCTTGTCTTGTGAAAACATGAAAATTATTCCATCTGTCTCTTTCGCTCTAAATGTAGTTTTTTATTTTTATGATTTTTCCGACATTATTTAGAATTGTGAACAATTAAATTTTGTTAATGGCTGTAAAGTATCTGTTTAATGCTGTTTGCCAGCAGTCGAAAATAGTTTCAACTGTATAAATCTGAGCAATTAAACGTAGTAAACACTACCTTTTAGACTATAAGTTTCAGGGGCAATCACTAAACACAAATCACAACATCATTATTATCAACTATCAACATTTGTAATTTTTCGTCTAATTATCCGTTTCCGGCCTCAAATACTCAACGAAAAAAAACAAAAAAAAAAAAGAAATCATCACCCTAAATTTCTATGATAACAACACGAGCTTTTAGTGGAATTTATCAAAAATTATACTCTTTTTATCTATTTGTTGAAACTATTTGGGAATTTATTCGATTTCGAGAACGTAATTATCGGATATACACACAACATGTGCTGTCATTAATGCGACCCAAACATTCAACTATCATTAAATATAAACTTAACGTCGCTTTATAAAGATTGATTTGGCGGTTTAGTCCCCTTTAGATTCCCGAAGATTTCCAAAAATATATACGGTAAAGGCTGACAACTTGTGATCGATAATCGAGGGGATTTTCGAGAAATATTTGCCTCTTTTCTAAAATTTCTAGATTTCAACCGGCGTTTATTTTTAAAACCACCGAAAGGGGTGCAATTCAAATATACTATTTTTACAAAAATACCAAATCTCTACAACTCGATTATAGCAATATCCATAATAATAATAATAATGATGATGATGATGAGGAGAATAAGAACGAATACTGCCCATTCGCTAGAAAGTTTTATGAGGCATAATTTCATCAACACATAGAATTATGATGAGGCTCTTCTCCCGTTTTATTATCTTATTTTTTACCTTACAGCGAATCATAAAAGTCGGATGAATACGTCCTTGTCTCTATTATTATATTTGAGAGAAAAAAATCTCTTATTCTACAGGAGGAGTTGTTATTGTGTCGAAATGGCAATTTTCATCAAAGGATTTCGGAAAAGAAGACCAAATGTGTACCACTAAACCATATCTATATACCCATATGGTATATAAAATGTCGGCTTCTCCAATGTTAATTTGTGCCTAAATGTAGGACCGCCACTATTATAATTTGGCATAATATAATTTGATATTTTATAGCTTTGTGGTAGTGATTTATGATTATTAAAAATTAGTATTGGTTGGTTTTTGCCATCGGTACGGTTCGGCACAAAATCACAAATGATTGAAATTGGACTGAGAAAAGATGAAGAATAGGTATTTATTACTTCAATTTACTAACATTATTATTCTTATTATGACTATGAATTTTACAATTTCGCGTCTATTTCTCACTTTGAGATGATCGAAGGTGTACGAAAATTCGCTCATTAATAATTCGAAGGAAAACTGTAAAATCGGCGAGCTTTATCTTATTCAACTGATCGAAAGCTTGGATTTGTGTGATTTTTGATTCAATCACATCTAAGAAATTTCTTGTCTAAGAAAAGTGATTCCACACTTCAGCAGCCACAAAGGCCAACCAAGAGGTACTACAAATGAATTACTTCTAAAGAAGGTTTCCGATACTCCAAATTGAAGCACCTCAGGAGAAAATCGCGAATATCAACTGGAAATTGCAGCTCTAAGAACTCAATGAGTGGAACGTTCACTTTTTTACAGATACTTAAAACCTTCTTGGTTTTTTTGAAGATAATGAATATGCAGCTTTTTGATCAACTTCGCATCATTGAAGTGCAATGATTCATGCAAAGAATTAGGGTGGAAAACCAAAAATCGCATGCTCATATCGCGCAAGGTCTCTTGATTAAAAGTTGATGCTTGACTCCCAAGTATCGGAAAGAAATCGACAGAAATGATGGATAATGAGGAATGTGAGCGGTCCACAAATGGGATAGTTGTCGAAAATCGAAGAGCCCGAGGGAGCAGTTTTTCAAAATTTTCGAGAAAACGTGAAATACAGGACATTTGGGCAAATCACCTGAAAACAATTGGGAATCAAAGATCTCTTTTCCCCGAAACTACGACCATATTTTATTCATGCAATTGAATTAAATTGCAGTAATTTATCTATTCAAAATACATCTCCAGACGGTATATTAAGAGCTTGATATTAAAATATAATAACACCTACGTTGTTATATATCATGTTGGGATGTATGTTATTCTTTTTTGTCCGACTTTTTTTTTTTTGATTTTTTTCATTATGATTATTATTTATTCGGTTGTGTTCTTCTGTCTTATCTATGTGTTAGTGTATTATATGTATGTATTTTACGGCAGGAGTTCAAGCATTGACATACACACTAACAAATATATATATATATATACAATAACACCCCACGTAATTTGTTTCCATGTGAGAACACTACATTAAAAAGAAATCAGAGGCTGTTTATGGAAATAATTCATGGAGCAACTCCGGTACTGCAGCCTTAACAACGACATGATACCTTTATAGGTCCATTTCAATAATAAATTGCCTCTGTATATATAAAAAAAAAAACCTTCAGATTTAAATTTATCCGTTATCACTCTATATAATCGATTTGTAGGTGTTTATTCCGCGATCATTTCGATTTAGGTTATCATTTTAGGCATAAAAACGACCTACCTGACGCACCTGTTTGAATTGCTCTTCAAACGACCAGGTGTGTTGTGACGAGGCACTACCTTCAGAAGAGTGCGAACTGCCTGAAGATGGCGCCGTTGGTGGTGGCAATAACGGCGTCATAAACGGTGTACTGGGATGTGGAAATGGAAATGGTGGCGGTAAATGGAAGCCGCCACTGTCTTGTGTCGATAAAGTCCTACCAGCTAATGATGGAAAGCCCAGATGGCGGCCATTCTCGAAATCATCCTATAAAACAAAAACGAAAATCAACTCCTATGATTTTTGTACTTGAAATTAGAGAAAAAACAAATCGACTCACTTTAATATCTCTGACTTGCATTTTTAATTTGGCTAAAACATCCCCATGATCGGCCAATATGCCACTAGTGGCATGCCGTCTGATCTCATCACAGCTGTCAATATCGTCTTGGTCACGGCCCGATTCACCTTCACCATCCGTCATTTCTTCATCATTGTGCGACTAGAACCGAAATCTCTATATTAACCCCTTTCTTTAATATCAATTTTAGTATATTTTTATCGCTATTTGTGTAATTGTAAAATTGACTTGTTAAAGTTCCGTCTTTGTCTTTCCCGCACACGTCTCATTACCCCATACTAACAAACATCTGGACCAAATTGATTATATTATGGACAAACTAAAAATATATCGAAATTCTACGAATCGCTGTTTAAAATCTAATGTAAGACTTTTATTAACTACCCAGTATAAGTCGCTCGATTTTAACAATTTTCCAAATTAACCATCCATCTATATTTATCTATTCCCATCTATTTGTGTGTAAAACTATTCAGAAAAATCAAAGGAAGTAGCCGGAATAGGCATAAAACTTATAAATACAATCGACAGTTTGTTGGCGCCTATAACACTACAGAAAGCCACTTATTTTCGCCCAAAATGCCCCCTATTCAAACCTACCACTATGCCGAGCACCACCCGCAACCCTCAAGGCCATCGATATCCGAAATTCCGAGAAATAGGGTATTTTTTTCTCTTTGTGTGTATTCAAGTTTAAAATGAAATAGAACAACAATTTTATTCAAATACACAAAAATGAATTGAATGTAAAGGGGTTAAATTCGAAAAGTACAAGACGCGCACTTATCAGGGCTCGATTTTAATCAATAATACTCAAGAAATCTTATACACTCATTCGTCGTGATTTACTACAACTTACCGATAATCCAATTTAATGGCGAAATTGCATTATTCCCGTTAATCGAATAACAACAATATAAATCGCGCATCGATTCGCTTAATCGCGTATTTCGAAAATTTAGCGGAAATATCGGGGAATTTGTTGGAATTTTCGTCCATCATTTGATATCAAAATAATTCTTCTACAATGAATGTAACTTAATTAGGATTAATTATGTTGGTGGAGAGTTTAAGTTACACGTAATGCGATCACGGGGAAGTCTTATTAAAGTCGGTTTAATATTAGAAATTTCACCCTTTTCCTTCTTAATCTTGATCGATTTCCATACGGCGAAAAATAACCACGAATTTATTGAATAATTCAAATTTATTCCAATTGTATTTGTTCCCGATAAACCGATATTTATGAAATTGAGCAATAAAGATGGACCGGAAGCGGTAATTTTCGTCGAAATTATTATTGACTCATGGACATATTTATTTTCAAGAGAAATCTATTTGTTTATCTATTAGAATGGTGATCGGTGGAAATGAATATAAGGCCAAAATTGACAATGGTTTGAAATATTAAGCTGCAGGTACAACATTAATACGCTTGTCGTCTTGAAATCTACCTGTGATCGGTCATTGTAAAAGGGCCGATTTTCTGTGAATTTCGCCCAAGTTCATTATTATTATTATTCGAAAACTTACTACAGGTAGTGATTAAAATTCACTATGAATTTGCAACAATAACGAAAATTCATAAGGATAAATGTTTTTGAAAAATTTGTACATAATATGACGTCATTTCCGACCTACCCTAACCGTCTGGGCACGTGACTGGCACAACACTAAAAATAAAAACACATTTCTTTGTGCCACTCTCCTCGTCTATATACACAAACTATAATGTGTATTTATATATAAAATCTCATGTATATACACGACTGGCTTTTTGTCTTTTACTCCAATTTATGTCTATGTGTTGGTGTTTGTGTGCGTGTATATGTAAATGGTGGCTGAAAGAATTACGAGCTTGAATGTTTAGATTTGTCGAATCGAAACAACAAACTTTCAACTATTATCAAAATCTCTCCATTATTATTATTGATATTATTATAATTTGTTGTGATTATAGCGAGATCGGGGGTGGTTTTTCGGTGTGGGCGTTTTTGTATTGTTCCCAAATATGATTCAAATTGACGGCGGGCACGGTCCGGAAATGTCAACGTCTATTTATGCTAATATTGTTATAAAAGGCATAACTCTTAGTATATACATATATTTATTTTTCGAAAGGGCCCACATTTTATATACCAGATGAAATCTGTTCTATAGCCCTTATTATTCGGTTACCCAAAATGTTGGAGCGAGATGGATTTAGTGGAGAGAACATGAAAAATGGACCACATGTCGTTCATTCTATATACAACCTAACCTTCGCATTTACATCTTGCACTTTTATAGTCCGTGACGAAATTATACCAGAACACATCAAAATTTTATATCAATTGACCTGAATTTCTTTTTTTTGCTGTATCGATTTATTGGAAAACTATAATTCTCCATTAACATAAATCAATTTCACGAATATAAAACTGGAATTAAATTAATAGGAATTTCAAATATAGAAACACAATCAACAGTAAGGGGTGTGAAATGGGGGTGAACAGTTTGACTACTACTGGCATCGATCGCAAATGCCACATGTTTCTTCATCTATCTTTCTCGATATCTCTAGAACTAAACAAACAAAAAATCTATTTTCCTCGATAACGAGATTCCTAGAAGATTTTTTTTCAACCAAATAACTTAAATATAAAAAATTGTAATAATTGGCTAGATCATTTCGAAAATAAACTATAAATTGAGCTTTATCGCTAAATTCCTGAATTGAAGATAAGATAACGTAGAGATTTGGCCAAGATCGAAGAACCGGATGTGGATGTTTTCGATATTTCGGAAATTTCAACGATGGGATTTCGATTTGAAAATAATCGAAATTGCGATAATAACAAATCAAATTTGATTTCGAGCAATATTTTCCCGCCAAATCTGCTCAAATCAAAATAGACAGCTATAATCCAGATTCCCTCGTAAGTAGACCGGATTAGAGGGATCCAACAATAGGATTAAAGTGGGAAATCTATCGGAGATTGTAATTTACGGTGGAATAGGCACTAATTAGTCTATGATAATGAAGCGAATATGTCCGCGGGCTAAAACAATAAAATGAGTCAAAAATTATTTATCATCAATTAAAAAAGATATAAAATTCTAGAATAGTAATTATAAATAATTAAAATAAATTAAATTAGAGGTATAGTCGGGGAACAATTCAACTATCAGAATTAGACAAAAAAAAAATAACAACAATGTTATTATTAAAGAAAAATCAATTTGTGTTCTGTTGTTAATTCTCGAATAGTTTCTAATTAAAAAAATATCGGTTGAAAACAAATGATTCTTGTTTATCGTATTATTTATTTATTGTTCGATAATTTTGAGAAAATTTGAAAATAGTCGCCATTGCTAGTGTCAATTAGTCATAAATTCTCACAAAATACTATTTCTATTGTTCTAATGAACAGTAGGATTCTTATATTTATAATTTTCAAGTCGTCGTCCATTAGACTGCAAGATATTTGTTTTAATAATTATCATTAATTGTAAAATAACGAGTCCAACTACCTGATATAATAAGGTTTATTGTTCTTCGATAACTTTCTCTCAATATTAAAGAATTTGGAATTGGATTTTAGAAATAACTTTTTGTTTCAATTTTTGTTTCTGGATAATTTTTTGGCACGATTTATGGCTAACAACATTGTCTGGATGGATAAATATAGTGCCAATATCACCGACATTGAGCAACATATGCCTACCGACATGTCGTCATTCAACATTGTAGCCGAATTGGCCTTAAACTCGAATGGCTTTATTGGAGTCATTTCTCGTATTACATACAGTAAAATCGCATTTATTACTCTATGCATCTGAAGACTTTTCAGTACTGCAACTACTGCTATAAAATATTCCAGTTGAGGAGTATGGAGAATCGTCCAGGGCCGGCTTTATATGAAGAGCGAACAAAGGCTCAAGTTAATTGAAGTTTCGGAGAAATCAACGAAATGTCAGTAATTGATAATTCCACCTTCGAATTGGGCAAATTCGGTGAAAACGCTTGGAAATTTATCCAATTAAAATTGCCCCGAGTAAGGTTTCTTTTGGGAATTATCGAATGTTTTCTGCGAAATTAGGCTCCAAATACGAGAGCTCGAACAAACTGTTAATTTTCCAATATTGGCCCTTTTTTCGGGGACCATCAACTCCTTCAGATTCCTTTGTTGTTGTTTGATCGTCTGGCGAGAATTTTTCGAAAATAAAACCGGAGAGGGTTCATTGCAAATATTTGTTCACGTGTTTCAATTAAACACGTTCGATCGGAAATCACCCTTAAATTAAGAATCAATAAAGACGACTAAACACGTTATGGATGTTTTTAAGTTGAAAGAAAGACTGGAGACAGGTTCTATAATTAAACAAATCGAAGAGACACGCCTTTATTGCTCAAAAACATTCTCACCTAAATTGAATAAATAGGTTTTTCGAGGGGAAGATTTCTCGTTGTCTACCAACAACAACAGTCAAGGCTGCAAGAATTTTTGGATTTATTTATTTATTTTTTTTCGAAATTAAATAAAAGAAAACTAGATGTATTTTTGGGAACAATTTGAATTTTACATGATTACAGGGTGTTGTGTTTTTTGATATAAGAAAAAGCAGACGTTACAACAAAAAAGCTTGCACGCGATTCGCGATACAGTAGCATCAAAAAATTCTCCCTATTTTCAATAAACTGAAATAATCATAATTTCG
>JAZBGZ010000524.1:0-20013 GCA_037414795.1 Stenodera caucasica | reverse complement strand
ATTTATTTGTTGGAATTTTCAGGTGGCTGGAGCTTTGATCGACACAACACCCGGCCGGATTATAAATAAAACAATTTCTCGATTATACCGAACTGTCTTGATATTGAAAACAAGAGAATTAAAGAAGATTGTTGCAGTAGACATCGATCAAAATTGTTGCCAAAAAAATTCAACAACAGGAAAAAATTGGATATTTCCAAGAAACAACTGGGATATTTTTAATAAATTATAAATCAACAAAGATATGTCGTGCCGGATGTTGGATTTGATAATTGGAATCATTCCGGCGAATTAATCCGACAAAGTCTCCAGTTTTAAATTTAGATCGAGTTTCTTTTGATGTGTGGCTGTGTTCGAGTTAATGCCTTTTCTCCCTTTCGAAATCGTTAGTCGCGCGAATCTCAAGTTGAATGTTCAATAAATTGCATCGATCAAAACATAATTAATTTATAATTTTTTGTTAGACTGAAATTGGTACAAGTCGGGACAGATATTGATATGTTGGAGGAATTGCTCCATATGGGGTCGAGTCCTGCTGCTTTCCCACGAGTCACCGGCTCGTGACTCTCCATCAACACAATGACAAATATCGAACATCATTAAATAATATTAATCAAATATTTAATTTTTTCTAAATTTCCAAAAACGAAAATTCCGAATGACTCACTTTATTTGATGAAATCCCAGTAATAAAATCGTCATTTACACTAATAATAATAATAATAATAAATAGAGAAAAATTTGGGTTTATTACGGATTTTGAGTCATCTTCAAACAATTAACTACAAAATCAATAAAACTTGAATCCACAAAACGAATTTATAATTTTTCTTCGATCAAGAAAAGAAGAAACATATTGTTTTATCGTTCGGTATTCAAACTAATTTGGCAATAATCCAAATAATTAAATGTTTATTCCTGAATAATCGCCACAAATGATATGAAAAAGTTGAAAGACAATGGGCATTGTGCCAAAAGGTCTATCTCATTTATCTTTTTTTTCCGACGAATATCCAGACATTATAATTTGGTTATTATATCCTAATATTATTGAAACTCAATTGATATTTAATGATTGTTGAAATTACGAAAATTGTGAAAGTTCTCGATAATAAAATTATTGCATAAATTCATGATTTGATTGTTTGACTGAAGAGAAAGTCGGGGTTAGAGGTGGACCAGAAAATTTCGAACTCTCAATCGATCCCACCTCTACAACTCAATTCGAAACTTTTTCATAGGAAAACCGAAAAATTTCCTTCTTACAGCAATTTCACCCTAACTTATTTCGAAACTTTCCGCGAATCTAGATCGGATCAATTAGCGAAAACGTAGGTGTGACAAAAATACTGTGCTATAGAATATAGAATATAGAAACAGGAAATGACCAGAAAAAAATTAACGAGTTAATGAGCTTTTGAAATTTAAACCGATAATTAACTCTTGGATTCGTTCTTTTTTTTTTAAGTTTTTTCGATCTTATTTGGCTTCACTGGCACGAAATTTTTTTTGATAATCAAACTATAGGAAATTATATTTATTTCAACAAAAAAAATTCATTATCGATTATGAGTCATTTATAATGAATGCCACGTCAACATGGTCAAATGGGCGACAATTATCTAATCGGATAAATCATGCGACCAATTCAAATTATTGGCGACAGTTTCAAAAGTCACGTGATCTAGACGCGAAGTTTTATTTGAAAACAATACTTGAAGACTCATCTAATGATTCTTCTCTGCTTGATTATTGTCGTGTGAGCACAGCTTTAAGTTTTTATTCGCAATTGTTTGAAAAAACGACGATTGATTGGCAGCTTGATTTTTTTTATTTGCGAATAATCAACTAACGTTTGCTAATAAATAATTCAAATTATTCACATTTATCATGAATTATATTGGATAATTTAATGGGGATTTTTCGCAATGGTCCATGTTTTGGCAGCAGGACATCAAACAAAAATATTTCTTATCATTTATTTTATTTCCATTCGATCTCGTCTACATCATTCTTGTGAGTGGAATAAATGAATCAATTTTTATGTACTATTATTATTATTATTGTCTAGATTATTATTAAATATATAGGTATATACTGAATTTCGATTAAAATAATCTAACTATGGAATCGGTTACGACACGGCCATTCTCTCTCACTCCGTGAGACTTCACTGATAAAAGATCACCGTTGATCTTTTTTCTCCTCTCATTCAATACAATTCTAAATCGATCATCATTCATCCAAACATTTTGATTGATTCCATCCTCCCAAACAGTTGACAATTTATATGTATATCCATGTACAGCTATCTCTCTCTCGGAATATCTCATTTATTCGAATTCGAATAAAGACAACAATACTGAAGAATCTCGAAAAAATTCCAAGATATGTCCTATAATAAACCAGACCCATTTATTAATCCATACCATTTCTCGAGACTAATGGTATTGTTTACATTGTAATTACCCCACTCTCTTCATGTTGCATAGAATTTGTGTTCTAATGTTTACATTGATGAGTCACATCATCGGAAAAAAATTTCAAAAAAAATAACCGATTTCGAATAATTTATCCGTTTTTCTAATGGAATTTTTCGTTAATTTAATTTTATTACAATTTTATGTTGTAAATTGGTGTTGTTGTTGTTGTTGTTTGAAAAAGGTATTGTTACAGACCAATTCAATTAAATTCGGCAATCTAATTTCGCAATAATCGTAAAAACGAAAAGTAAAAGGTGCGGTCTTTGATTAGTTACGAAAATACGCCTACCAAAAATAAAAATTTTATCACCCTATTTTCCACAAACATACCCCATTTTACTGCTAGTCAATAATAATCGAATATATAGAAGGAATTCAATTATAATTGGACGGTTTTTATATCGAGCGGAGGGGTGTTGTGTTTGGTAAACAAATATTCAAATGTCCGCTATAAATACTTGGTGACAATATTAAAATGGAACTGTATATTAATATGAATGTAATGTTGTTGTGCGGCGTCCTGCTGGCCGCCATGATAAATCAATTCCCTACAACGCTATAGTAATAGTGTCCTCGGTGGCCCTGTGGAGACCCTGCATTATTTATGACAAATTTATAAATCGGAATCGCCCACACCCTTAACACCAACAACAACACTACAATATTAATATAAACTTTTTCCTCGATCAAATATTGTCTAAATTTTCAATTTTTCGAAAATACGCCATTCATTAACTCTACCAGTATATGCCTTGATTCCATCTAATCAACCATAATTGATTTAGATTGATAACAATTAACCCTTCAGCTTTTGTTATTTTATGGAAACACTTCATCAATCTCAATTTGACGATTTCAATGATAATTAAATCTAATTCGAATCAAAGTTTGAATTTTGAGCGAGTCCCGATTCGCAATAATTTATAAAATTCTACAAATCAAGCGTTTAAATCTTCTGAAAAACAGAAATACGATTTTAAAATGCGGGGCCCCCATAAGTAAGAATTCTTAACAATTTAATAAGTAACGATTATTTTTGAGAATAGAATAAAATAATAGATTTCGATAAGTTGGACTCGCTCCACTCTTTGATATTGGTCATTTTCTTTCAATTCCTATATGGGGAGAAAAACAGTTGATTCGAAATCCCGAAATTGTTGTAGAATTTTTCCAATTTAATTCATTTATTGTTTCATTTTTTCGAATTTTCGTCTACATTTTGGAGAATTCAGCAGAATTAAAGATACAAAAATTTATCCATGGAAATAGAATCTGGTTTCGTATCCTGAGATAATTTAGTATTTTTTGCAAATTCAATTGGTATATTTAAAAAAAAAAAAAAAAAAATGCGAGCGACCACGAGAAAATTATCGTTTTCAAGATAATGAAATAATCGGAAAATTCAATTTTTTTTCAATCCAAATTGCATTGTTTTTGGTATCGAAATTTTAAAGTGACAAAATTCAAGAGAATCAAAACTCAATGTCCCATCTCTACTACAATCTACGCAACTATGTAATGAACTCGAAATTTTTGAAAATTTGACAAAATTGAACCAGCCCCTAATGAGTACAATAAATAAATTTTTGTGTTCTAGAAATATTTCTAATGAGGATCCACCCTAAATTCTTCAATATTCTAATTTATCAACTGTAACATATTTAGCTGTGGTAATTACAGGACACAATCCATTATTCATTATTTGGCGAGGTAGATTCTCTTTGACGGCAAAATATAAATCTATGCATTATACGACAAAGTTTAAAACTATCATTATCTGTCATAGACATTAGAGGATCTTCATTATCAATGTATGCACAAATTTATTATTATTCCAGGTATAAATAAATAGATATTCTTAGATAGATAATATTGAGTATTGTTAATTAATAATTTCAAGGCGGCATTCAATATTAAAAGAGGTCAGATAACTGATTTTCTTCTATATCGATCTCTCTTGTACTCTTTCTTATTATATCATTAATAAACACAACAGTTCGTTGAATTTATTAATAAATAATTGTGAAATCAATTTAAACATTTATCTATTCATGTCTAAATAAACAAATGTCTATTAACTTTTATCGAATTGTTTTCGCAATAAAATATCGATTATATACAATTTTGGATAAATTTTTCAATTTTAGAAATAATTGAATTGTTTACTGGAAACACAAAAAAAGGCCTTGAGTTTCTAAAATTTTTCAATTGTCATTTATTTTCTATTCAATATAATAGAAACCCCACAGAGGGGATCTTGTAATTTTCGAAATTATCCTTGACCAATTCCAACAATATCATCGTAAATCAAATATTTACAACCCCTCAATTTAACAGAGAAAAAAAAACAATTCTATATGAATTGAATATAATTCATCAATATAGGAGTGATCGAAATTCAGATGTTTATTATAAAATAAGAGGGGGGGTTTGGCGATATCACGCCAATAATTGTCTATAGAATTTGATTGCGCGGTTGTGTTCGCGTCTTCCAACAACACAACCTTCCAATAGAGATGTTTGTAGGGCGTGGTTATTGTGATCAGCTCTTCCAATCAGAGGGCGGCAATCTCGACTGTATGTCGCGGATCAAACAAATAAAAACCACTAAAACGGCAAATATCAAAGGGCGCCTGCCCATCATCGGCTAATCCGAACCTATCACCAATATTACCAACATTATTATTGTAAGGGCTTGGCGATAAATTCGCGAAAATGGCGAATTGTTCTTGTTTCAATCGAAAACTTTGCTTCAATCGTTTATTAATTTAAATGATTTGAAACTTTGCACACTTAAGATTAACAAAACTAACAATTTGATTAGCATGAGGTACATAACCTCAAATTGGACTTTAAGGTTATATTGCGAAAATTCGTATTTTAGGAGATTGTCTGTTGTTTATCAATAAATGGATGGAATTGAGGAAGAAATTGTTGATCAACTCACCACAGGACTCTCCTCCCCCATATCACTTTCCCGTTCTTGCTGTTCCATTTCCATGGCGTAAACGGGAACGGGTTCTCTGTTTTTGACGCGAATTTTGAATAATTAATCCGTCGCAGAATGCTAAACGCACTCTGCGCACACAAGAAAAAAAACAAAAATCCAACAATAATAACGCACACGACTTCAACAATAATCAACAATTATAATAACGCCAAACTACCCCGTTAATACGAACAACAACGCGAAATTCAAACCGGTTAAACACCACAACAAGAACAACAATAACACAAAAATCAAGATTAAATTATAATAATAGCACAATCGACGATTGAATTAAATAATTAATAATTACTAATTTTAATTATAATTCAATCGATAATTAATTGATTGAGTTATTATTGATGTCATTGGTTATTGTACGGAAATTGATAAACAAAAACAAATCATACAACACACTAGATTATTTAATAACGCGATCAATTTTTGTTTGAAGAAACGTGTTGAATAAATGCTGTCTGCACCGGACCAAAGCTGACACGAATCTCCGTATAGAGTCCGTACAGCCCCCACTTCGTTTCGTTAAATTGAAGAAACATATAGCGAGTGTAGTGCCCCCTTGCGGATTAAACAGCCAATCGTTTTCTATCAGGAGGAGTTTATTGGAGTTGAACAAATGTGTGATAAGTGGGGATAAATATCTCTCCCACTACTAATTTTTTTCCGTTTCGAATACACACACACTCACTGA
Source organism: Stenodera caucasica (assembly GCA_037414795.1). Lineage (NCBI taxonomy): Eukaryota > Metazoa > Arthropoda > Insecta > Coleoptera > Meloidae > Stenodera > Stenodera caucasica. The sequence continues at coordinate 13,835 of JAZBGZ010000524.1, read as the reverse complement.
TTATATCTATATATATATTTATATAAGGGTAATTTTATGTGTATGTGTGCATGTGTTGAGATACTTGTATACTTGTATATAATCATATTATTGAGTTTTATTAGTCGGGTGATTTTATCCAATCGCGATGGCTCGAATGCATAATATACATTGTTGTCGATTGATGATGATGATGGCCTCGACGGCCGCCCTGAAGCCCAACAACTTCAACGTTTTGCAATAAGAAATAATTTACAACAATAAAAAATTTGAATAAAGTCAGTAAATATGACGAATGATCCTCACAAAATCCTCATATAAATTGAAATAATTCTTATCAAAAATACTGAAGGCCACTTCACATCAATAATAGTAATAATTATCACGTCCGTATTAATATTATAATTATTCTGGATAAGGGACGAGCGAAATTATCGCTAATTTATAGCCTCGATAAGTCCTAATAAATATTGATAAATATAATAATAACCAGCACCGGACTAAGATAGTCTTCTCGAAAATAGAGCTCAAATATTCTACATCTATTGCGATCATTTCCTCAGATTCACATCTCTACTGATCTTCCAGAAATTATGTTAAAAAAAATCCTAAATCTAAATCTGCATGGATTGTGGGGTTCCCCAAATTTTGTTGGGCTTCGATTCTTCTTTCATAAATTTCATCAACTTAAGATATTCCATAATAGAGAACTCAACTAACAGTAGAGATGAGTTGTATAAAATTGAATTAATTCATTCAAAACAAGTCTTCTCTTTAGTTGAATCATTGATTATTCCGATCGATTGAAGATTCACTCAGATTCCGGAAGACATTGATCTGTATTAGAGATGGGATACCGTACTTTAATTCGATAGATCCTCGGAATTGACAATCAGACTGATCATTCAAATTATGGCAGACACAGCAAAATGTTGAGTCGAGATGGGGTCGAGTCGTAGAGCCGAAGTATTAATAAGTTGACACCTCAATTATTGGCGGTGCAGGTGAAAAAAAACAATATTATTATCGGTTTCTAACCCTTATGATAAAGTGGACTCTTCCATATTTTTTTATTTTATATTTTTAATCTGCCTTAAGAAAGGTTTCCGGAATTAATATTGTCGACAATTAACCATGGATTTTCAGCAATAATAACAAAGAAAAAGGTTTCAACGTTTATTCAAACAATGCGTTTCAATTTTCGGAAAGTCTTATGATTTACAACCGTTTACCTGAATGTAGAAATACTTAATAATAATGAGAGACAGGTCAAGATCTCCTTTGAAGGAAAACACACAAAATCAATAATATTGTCAACTTAACCATAAGAATGATAGGGAAAATCTAAAAATAAGAAAAAGATAGATATAATGCGTTTGTGATTTGTTAATGATCCATAAAGGATTCCTGTTTTTAGAATTTGTCACGTTTAAATGTGGAAAAAATAACGATTTTTGATAGAAAATTTTCTATTATAATATAAATTGTCCTTCAATTAATATACATAACTATTATAGGTAGATATTATATGTAAAGTCTATATTAACATATTTATCGAACAAAAAAAAAATTGCAGTAATGATAAGTATTAATTGTTATGCCCCAAATGAATTATTAATATATTTCATTTGTTTCTGTTTCACCTCTAAAGTATTAAAATTGTCGATTTATCGCCACATGTATAACAATAAAAAATGTTTATTATACAATATTATGATATTCATTATATTCGAAAAATGTCAAATGAAGGTTAATTTATTTATTTATTATTATTTAAAAAAAACAAATTGTTTTGTATAAAAGTAGTACATGTTCAACTTGAATTCTTCAGATAATCGAAATAGTAATGGATTGATAATAGTATCGTTTCCCACCCTTTATAACTATACCTATAATAATTCGAAGAATTGATAAGGTGGCACCAGAAATTGCTAATGCTCTTCAACCACTTCCACAGACTATAATCAATGATTTCTTTTCTTTCATCACAATAAATTATTAGATATGTAAATAGAGGTGGTGTCTGTTTTTTTTTTTTTTTTGTTTTGTTGTTTCTCTTTTTTTTTAAGTCTTTTTATGTTGATATTGATGATGATAGTTATATGGTTAGAGAAGAAAGACTTGCTGGCCGGACAATGGTCCTGAATAAACATCCAATGAATTAAAGAATAAATATCAATCAAGTTATAAGTTGGCTATATTGTGTGCATTAACGACATATCTAGGTAATTAACAAGTTGGTACGAACATATTTATGGAGTCTGAACGTCCGGACTATAAATGTTGTGTCAATATTGTTCTTCAATAGACAGAGGCGTATCCAGCAGTTTTCACCAGAACGCATCCTATAATTCCGCACTTAAACGCAAGTCCTCTTTGAGTGAACAATTCCCAATTGGAACTATCATTTAGTTGAGATAAACACAATCTCAAAAATAATCATTCATCTGCCACAATTAATAAGCTGCGGAAGCTCCAATTTTAATATATCGAACAACGATTTGATGGCCAATTTCTTCCATTTCAAGTGAGCTTTGAGTCGATCTCAACGTTAGACACCTCCACGCCCCACTCTCCAAAAATTACGGTCAACTTCGGTAGACAACTTGAGCACACTAAATCCCCCAAATTGATTGTCGATCCATCTTAATACGGGGCAATTAAAACTAAAGACCGGTCCTGTTGTTTTCATTAACCAAGAAAAGTATACATTTCGATTTGTTTATAGTATTGTTAAATATTAACTTTTCCATGGACGAAATATTGAGGCCATTGATTTGATTGAAATTGGACGAAAGACAATCGAAACGAATTTTCCGAGAAAATCATTGTAAAAGTTGAAATTTTGTCAAAATAATTATTCATCCGTTAAAAATTGACAATTTTTATTGTTACCGACTACCATAAATTCACAATAAACCAAGACAGGTTCTCGATAATCCTCCTCGGTTTATACTATTTAACAATAAAAGGGTTTGTATAAATATAAAAGAGAAATACAGGGGAGATTTGATGATTTTTCGACATCGACTTTTGCTAATTGTCTCGTTTCTCAGAAGAAATTCACAATCCAAAAATATTCATTTTATTCACATTTAAATGATGTTCGATCATAAATAAGGGTTGTTTTTTTTTTGGGGTAGGGGTTGTATTGTTGTTGGTGCAAGTTTGTTTTAGATTATGACGTTGTTATTGAAGAGGTGGTGCTCGTTTTGTATCAAGATCAAGAACCATTAACACCGAGTAGTTGGGTCAATTAATCACAGAGCTACGGCCGGGCCCGCCCCTTTATAAATGAGGTGTAATTTAGAAAAGATTACATGCTTTATAAAGAATTTACATTATTAAATCACCCGCTAATCGTCTATCGTTTTTGGTTTTTTTTTTTCTTGTTGTTATTATAACTTACAAAAAATTCAACCAACTTTCCATCTATCTCAACCCCATCTTCCTCTATTATCAATCTATCTCTGTTCCTCATCCATTCTTGCCATCACATCAAGGATCATCAATGTAAAGCTTTTACTCTTTCAATGTATATCCTATATATTCCAATAATTACATTCTGTGTAGGCAGAACAAGATTAACGATGTTTCTCGACACTGATATTAAGCGCCATCCATCCCATTTCAGTTTCGATGCTACGTCAAAGAGGGGGGCGGGGAGGGGTGAAGGCCTCTCAATAGAAATTTCGTATAGTTCTACGGGTAGAAGGCGTCGAGACGTCCATTTCTATTACAGTAACAACGAACAACAACAACGAGGGAATTTGGGTTCAGTTATTCGCGCCAAAATCAACATTTTAAGGGTTGTTTTTGCATGCGGTGAGTGTAATTTCGGTATACGCGGTTACTGTTTGATTGATAGTTGTTGCTTGTCGCCGGTATACAACCAACCACCACTGATATTGAGAAATTTTCATTAATTTTACATGAAACGTTCAGAATTTCACCAGTCTTTATTTCGTTATTATTAATTTCGAAAAATATATAATTTTTCTTTATAAATAGATCGAAATTTTTGACAGGCTAGTTCCGAATAATAAATTACTAAATACACCCACTTAATTCACGATCAACATCAGGACTTGTAATTATCAAACCATCAAAATGAAAAAAATTAAATGATGTTAGTTTATTTTAAAAATAACATTAAAAACAAAAAACAATGGAAATTGTGGTAATATTCATTGTTTTTCTATTATGTTGATTGTTCATTTGATGAACTACAACTGTCAGAAAATCATTTATCACCCGCTCAATTGGATTGGAATCTATCGTAACTTAGTTTCGAGTTTTCAAATAAGGGTTGGAAGGGCTTATTGATGGAATACGGCAGTTTTCCGCCCAAATTCACCCCATAATTTCACTAAACAAAACCAGCAATATTCGATTTATCAGACAACTAGATGCAATTGACACAATCCCAAAATCATCTCGACCCCAATTTTAGGGGTGATGGAGAAAATACGCATTAAAGCAAAATTTCTCGAATAAGTAGGAATTTTGTTAATTGTTTCTATGCTGCTTTTTCCGTTTATTCAACAGTTATTTGTATTCTTCAACGAAATCCCCATCTTCATCAAAATAATCAACCAATCATTTCATTTTGTGTTCAAGACTAGCTACTGATTTCGCACACCTGTCCTTTTGAATTTGAACGATGCTTAAAATCGGTGTTGTTTTCTATAATTAAATATTACGTCTAGAAGTCTAGAAAAACGTCTCCAAGTGTAATCAAAGCTTAATATCCGCGGCTAGCGGATAAAAAGCCTAATGACTGAATTAATTCAATTAATAGACATCCAAATTGATATTTAATTTAGGATCGAAGCAGTTCAGTGGCGCCCTCTGTGAATATTCATCCCAACGCGTTTATGGAGACATTTGATATCCCATCTCTACTTTATTCTCACCTATCTTTAAAAATAATTATGAGGACATATTTGAATGGGTTTTTATTATAATTGTTTACTGGCTTGTTTGTTTTTAGTTGACAGTTAGTACCTCGAGCCGGTCCTGGTCTTATGGGTTCATTGTAATAAATTCAATTGTTTTTCGAAAAATTATTCAATAAAGGCGTCAATTGGCTGTGTTTATACCTTTCTGTTTAGACTCTAGACAATAATAGTTTTCCTCGATTTATAGCAATTGTAGCAATTTCAATAGAAATATGTAACATTTTTTTCACTTCTTTATTTATCAAATAATTGATTATAAACATAATACTTTGTTTCGATATTCCAAGAGATTTTCCAGCTAATTGTTATTATTTTCTTAATGATAATCGATATAGAAACTATGCAAAATATACCAATTCAATTGTTGATTCGCTTTATCTGATATATTTGTGATTTATAAGAAATTTCCATATTTAATGCGAAATCAACATCATTAGTAAAAATCATTTTAATTCTAATGAAACATTATTGGAAATTATTTCTAATTAATACTAATTACAGTATAATTTATTTAGATAGTCTATAAAACATAGAAACGCATTAAAATATCTATTTATATAATTATCATTATTATTATTGTATAAATGGTTGGAACAACGGAATAATTTCGTAAAAGAATCTCCAATGAAAATATCTACACCTTAAATTAAATCAATAAGGCTTTACCCATCCGTTCAGATAACATTGTCAATATTTACAAATGAGGTGAAGTCCGTTTTCTTCCATCATTTATTGGTTGATTGTTAATATTGAATAGAGAAATTAAATATATTTTTATTATTAAAAGACTTTTTTTATTCATTTTAAATAGAAAAATATGTCAATAGAGTTAACATCACAGAAAATAACAATATTGTGGAAGATTTTTTTTTTGGTTTCGTCAATTATTGTTAATTATCAATTTTTATAACCTCGTTTCCAAACTGTATCTTTCAAATAACTCAATTTTTCACTTTTCAATAATTCCTCAATTAGATCGGTAAAACCCAATTCACTTGCAATTTTATATTTCATATGGACTGAATTCAAACAATTTAATATTTGTTTAATATTACGTGTAGCATTAATCGTATTTACACGATTATTAATGAATTTCCTTGAAATATCATTTACCAAATTTTCAGTTAATTGAAAATGTCGCAAATAACCTTCAAAGAAATCAGCCTCATTTTTAACAATGTAACGTTCATAGATTATTGTTGACCAATCAATACGATAATTGTATGCTTCAATTAATATTAGCACTTGTTCGAAACTGGAAAAACATCAAAAAAAAAACACAAAAAGAAAAAAATTAATAATCCTCTTCATCAAGTATTTTACACTGCAACTACACGTCAATCACGAATTTGATTGATGCAGAAATAGTGATAACATCTTGTAATTAATCAAGACACATATGGAAAGCTATCGGGCGTCTCATCGAAATCGCCCTAGGAGGCTTTCTAGGATTTTTATCCCATTACAGAAGCTTTTGGATGTGTCGAACTTTATAACGAAATCGAAGATTGGATTGACTTCGATTGGTTGGAGTTATTATTGGTAGTAAAATGACGTCATTGGAGCTTCGCAGAAAAAAAGTGAGAGAAGTGAGCAAATGATTGGAAATTCTCAAATCTGATGAAAATGTTTAGCTGAAATCATCATGCTTTTGATGAATAATCAGGTTTTATCCTTCTAGAAATTACTTTCAAGAAGAATTTACATTCTGTTTGACGTCACTTTGCTACCAAAATGATAGACGCGCAGCTTTAGTTTTGATAAAAAAAAAGATACTTACATTAGATTATCGTTGATTAGAGTATTTATTTGGAATTCGTTCAAATTTAGAATACAAGTGGCTGACGATTTGGCTGGGATATTATGCAATAATGATAATTGTAATGCGATTAATTCAGCTTGTTTGGCAGATTCAACGGCTCTCGTCAATTTTTCACCTTGTAGATGGAATTCAGTAGCATGTGTATAATTTTCCATAGCCTTTATGAGAGAATTTTATAAATAAAAAAATAATAATTACCAAAACATTAAATCATAATTTTTGATGTCTAGACATTAATTGTTAACTTACTTTTTTCAAACAAATTCTAGTACCGTCAGTATTTTGAAATAGAACAAATAATTCTTCATCCGGATTCAATTTATTGTTTTGCATTTCTAATTGGGATATTGTTATTAAATTATTGATAATATTTTTGGCTTCTTTCTCCCACAATAAAGCAACTTCGGAGAATAACGCAAAATGTAATGCGACAATTTTGAATATATCCCTATTTTCGGGACAATAACGTTTCAAATAATCCAATAAAGCGATTTTAAATATATTATCTTTACATGAGCCTTTCCTCAATAAATATTCAAATTGATCATTTTCTAATAATATATGGAATACGTAATTCATTTCGGTATAACGTGCCACTCCAGTTAATAAACGTACCATTAATTTCCAATTTTGTATTGTTAATAAATTTGTTGTTAATTCACGTGATTTTTTCAAAATCAACGATATACCTTCCATATTACAATCGGATGTGAAACAATCATGAGCACGTATCATCAATTCAATTATTAAATTCAAATCAACATTATGTATATTCGATTCGATTTGCGACTGATGTAAGGTATTCGCGTACGCATAAATTTTATGACCCAATATTGAACAATTATCTTGTAATAATTGTAATACATTATTGAAATCATGATCCAAATCCAAGTCCCACATCAATAAATTAGCTGAATTAGTCTTCAAACAATCTGTTAGAGCATTTATCAGTTCTTCACAAATGAAATCGGCTATCTGTAAATTTAAAAGACTAAAAATCTACAAAGATTTTGTCGAAAATTAGGATAGTAATTTGTACAGCGAGTCTCATCTATATTGATATCTTCAATATCCCATCTCTACTGTGATTTAAGCTAGACTTATAAACGAGCTTAAGCGGCCAACCAAATAATTGATATGAATGATATTTATAGTAGGAGATCGTTTTAAAGAGGTTATTTGATAACTTACCTCGATTTTGGGCGTTTTGAAAACTGTAAAAATATCATGTACAACATCTAATTTATTCATACAATTATCTTCAATGGCATCCCTCAACATTTTCATATAATCAATAGTTGATAAGACAATTTGATATGGTAATTCAATATTGATAGAAATACGATACATCATAAATATATTTTGTCCAATTTCCACACCATTATGTAAATGTTCAATTAATAATTTTAACATCGTTAATGTATCATTTGATGCGAAATCATTATTAACATCAATAATAGTTTGGGCTAAACTCGAATTAGCCGGACTTTGACTAGCTAAAATTCCATTATCAACTAACAATAATAATTATAATAACAATAATGATTAAAATAATTACAAGAGCTGAAACTCGATGGTCGAGTCGATAAGAAAGTTCTTCTTGTACTGTGACTTCGCAAACAATTGATATTCGATAATAATAAACGTTGTTCTGTATTCAATTGATAAGGTGTTAGAATACCTTCAGCTAAACTATGTAATAATTTTAATGTTTCCAAATCCGAGCATTTACATTTGAAGAATTTTTGTAGCTTCAGAGCTTGCCAAAAATTACCACAATTCAAAATGTAAGCAATCAGACGATCTGAAATTTTCATAAATTCTTGATTCAAGTCATCTTCATATTCCGGTAGATTATCGATAATATCAATCAAATCGCCATATAAATAGGATTTTGTTTGTATATTTAAATTGTTGAAATTCCGATGTTTTTCATCGAGTTGTAAGAATGCTATCCACATTTTCTTCTCTAATTCATATTGACTAGATAGTTCGTATTTTGTTGCCCATTCAACAGCCAATTTCAATACAAAATATTTTTCGTATAAATTTGTAATTTTCTCGGAATAATCCGAATAGAAATCGATGACACAATCAGCAGTTACATTCGATTTTTGTAAAGTTTCATTGCATATCTCCCAAAAATTATCATCAGTTGTACGATTTTCGAAATTATATTGCCATTGTTTAATTAGAATTAAATCGGGTGGTAAATTTTCAATTTTCACTATATTCAAAGCTGTTTGATAACAATGATGATCTAATAGGGAATTTATACAGTTTATAATAGCTTGTCGGTTAGCTTTAGGATCGAAAATTGACTCAATTTCTAGTTTAATTATCACATCATTTTCTGATAGACATTTCAATAATTTCAGTAAATTCTCGATTTTCGGTAAATCAATTCTGAAATATTTCCAAATTTTTATTCTATATAGAATTTCGATAATTGAAAGTTCTTCATTTATCGATTTATAACTATGATCAATCATAATTGATAATAATTTTATACTAATTGTTTCTAGCCATATACGATTCGTTAGATAATTCATCTCGAGATCATTATCCGTGATTATACTATTTTTCCTCAATTTGTCCAAGACTGATTGGAAATTCTCCAATTTTTCTGTTAAAATTAACGGATTCGACTCGAATTTCGATAATAAAATTAAAAATTCTAGTAGGACCTTTAGAGGATTTTCCTGAAATTGTCATCAATTATTTATTTGTTTTATTTCGAGAAAAATCGACTTACAGGTAGGAAAATCTGGAAACTTTCATAAGTTGTGCGTAAATAACAATTTTTTATACAATTTTCCAATAGATCACCAACAGAGTTCGGTGATAACGCTATTGTTTCATAGTTGGTGAAAACTTGACATAGTTCACAGGAAACTGCTAGCCATGTTAACCAACTGGTTATCAAAGAATCAGGCTAAAATTTGATAACAATTATTATTAATATTTGTTTGAAATTTCATGTCAATATTTAATTAACAATACAAAAAAAAAAAACACAAAAAATTATAAAAGTACCGCTTTCAAGGTAAATTTTTTTGTCTAAATCAATTAAACTTAATTAATATTTTGTTATAATAGTGATTAATGATTATTATTTATTTTCTTGTTGTATTCAAATTGATCAATTAACATACAAATTTCCATAAAATTGATTTTACAAGTTCGTTGTCCTGGACGTTATTAAACGATTATTCTCAAAATTACATTAAATATGTATATTAATAAAGAAGTGTTTCATCGAAATGGGAGAATTGTGAAATATTTGTAAATCATACAAGTTCGATGATCCATCTTGGATTTTCAATTAGGATAAAAATAATGAATAATAAAAAATAACAATGACCATTAAGGTCAATAATCTTTGTTTACCTTTATATAACGATAATGACCCAGTCTTGTTCTTTAATTTCGTCATGAATATGCATTTTAAAATATAGTTATGATGATACATTCCTTAAATTAAAATATGGATAACGTTCCTTTTAAGAAAATAAAGAAAGGCGAGGTGAAATTAATGGAACTTAATTCGGAAATAGTAGACAAGGCCCGAAATTAAACGAGCAAGAAAATCAACAATTTTCAATTTATCTGTTTTCTTTAGCTTTATTCAACTCAATCAAAGGAACTTATGGAGAGATTTATATTGTTTCGAAAAACGAAACAATGAGAAGATTTTTTTTATTGACCAATTTGTTGAAAATAAATTTTAAAAAATACATTGATAATCGAAGTACCTATTAAAAAAATATTCAATTCAGTGAATTATTTCCTCACTTAAATCAATAAATTAGTTTACGCTTTTATTATTCTTTAAACAAAAATTAATGTAAAATTTCTGAATTGAGAATAAGTAAAAAACTCTCAATTTTCTAGACTTATAACGAAAAATAGCAGTCACTTGAATATTTTGAATCATCTTATGAAAATGGCTCCAATAAGGAGCCACTTTCCATGCCGGGTCCATGCCGGGTCCGTGCCGGGTCCATGCCGGATCTGTGCCGGGTCCGATTTTCTGTCAATGTACGCATGACACCCTCCTCATATTTTTTTGATAACTTTTTGTTTTGTTTCGATGAAAATTAAGAAAGTTGATCTTGATTTGATCCATCCCTCATAAAAAGTTTATGGGGCATTTACGCTTTAGCTGCTGTCCTGTTTTTGCTCCAAAGAATTATGATCAGCCTAATCCCGAAAATTTCATAAAGGTAGGACCAGTAATGAGAAAAGCCCGTGAACTAAACATTCACCTTATTCGTATTTATTACCTCTATAAATAATTTTGTTTTTAGTTAATGAAGAGCTAAAAAATGTTTGTAGTCGTTTACAATCCCACATAAACATTATCATTATCCGAATGTTGGTAATTATCCTTGAAATTATTTCTTTTATAATTTACATAGTAGGTACGCCTATGAATCTCATCAATCACAGATAAATAAAATTCAAAATACTAACATAATTGGAATATTGGAATATTTGAAGTTAGTGGTTGATCGTTCAGTGGACATATTGTATAAAAAAACGCAGTACATACCTCATAACTGGTGGCAAATATCGCCAATGTGGGATTCCTGTATAATTGGCAAGCCTGTAATAGCGCTTTTGGTGGATCTGTACTGTTATGGCAACGTATCAATGTTTGTAATAATGTCGCTTTCAAATTCGATACATCAATTTCGAAAATATCCGAACTAATCGATGAACCATCACCAATATCACTTGTTAATGATGAAATTGATAAACTATCATTACCACTACCAATACTTCCGCCATGATCAATTTCTGAAGTTTTCCGAACACCAATTTTCGATAAATAATAATTTCTTGAATCTCGTTCTTGTATTAAAATATTCTTATCTTCAATTTGTATATCATTCAATGCACTATGAATTAAATGTTCAGCTAATGTCGGATTTTTGAAGAATTGTATCAGTAATTTCACTTGTTCTATTGGATAATTATAGATTTGTATGAATATAAAAAACGGTAGCCATAAATTTAGATTTGCTAGATTTTTCAAAAACATTTCCGGTAATTTTAGATTATTCAATTTACAATATTGCACGATAATTTCGTAAATTTGTAATGATTTTACGAAATTTTTATCAATCTCATTGAAATCGATTTGTTTAATCACAGTCTCTTCAACGGAATTCAATAAATTATAGTAATCTTCATTAGTATTTGTCAATAATGAATCAACAATAAATTTGGACTCACGTCCAGATTTCAACAAAATTCGCCCAAATTGTACAGTAACGCGTAATTTCAACGAATCAATATTCAACATTTCCAAAAAACCAACACAACTCGCTATCATTTCATCTGATTCAAAATTAGGAATTGCTGATTTGATTATTTTATTTTCAATCGATTTCAAATCGACCGTTTGATTTCTCAGTAATATTTGTGTCGCTTTAGTCGGTCGACAATATTTCAAATAAAATTTATAGCTAATTGTTTTTGAATAGCCGTAATTTTTCGATAGAGTTTCATCAGAAAATTTCGGAATTTCTCGATTTTGGAAACGAAACTCAAACAATTGTCGACTATCAATAGACAAATGTTTATCAATCAAATTATAAATTGTCAAGTTATTCGATTTTAATGCATTATTGATAGCTTTATTAGAAATTGTTTGGAAAATTGTTAATTGTTGTAAATTTTCGATATTCAATTCGATTGTATTGTAGATTAATTTCGATTTGTTTTGAAGCAAATCGAGAATATTCGAATTTTCTATCAGAATTATGAAAATCATAAAAATAATTGGATTTCTTTCGAAATAATCATTCGGTGTTTGATTCGATAGAATTTCGGCAACATTAAATATATTTTCACGTAAATTATGTTCATTGAAGTCTCGCGTTAATTTGCGACAATCACAGATTAGATTCAAATATTTCGAATTATTTGGTACAACGGGAAAATCTTTCAATAACCAATTCAACACAACGAATAATTCGTGTTCAAGACAATAATCAGTTAAAAGTTTCAAGAAATCATTCAGATTAATTGTTGTTGTTTGTAGATTGAAAATGTCATAAATTCGATTTAAGCTGGAAGATTTAACGAGTCTTCTTAGAATTATTGGGAGATTGGTTTTATCAATTTCTCGAAATATGCCGAATTTGCTGAATTCATCCAAAATTAAATCGATATTTTCTTGTTTTACATCGACTTCCGTATTTAAAATTGAGTTTAACAATTCTATATTGATTGGCAAACGTTTAAATTGTTCAATTAGATTATTATAATCGTCGAAATTATCATACTTTTTATCGTGACGAATATTGATCCATTTTTGTAATGCTTTAATATCATTTCGCTTCAATAAATTTCTACATAAACTCTCAGATTTTAAAAATGGAACTAAATGGATATCTGCAATTATTTTTACAATAATTTTATAACAAATATTATGTATTTTAATGAATATACCGTCAGTTTTTAAGAATAACGTCGTAGCAATTTCCGATTTCCAACAATTATCCTGTTGATCCAAACATTCAATTGTTTGATTTTCTAGAGGAAATTTTACAGTTTCATCTAAATTCTTCAAAATAATTTTCAAGAAATCCCACAACTGTTGATATTTCTCATCTATTTTTCCAATTTTTATCAAATGATTCCCAATATATTCACGTAATTCTTCATTGTTGGTTTCATAAAAAATTTGGCAAAATTCTTGATTTGGATTCAGACCAGTATTTTTCAATACGTGCGAGGCTTTGAAGATTTGTTTACGTTCTAAAAGCTCATTAGTCCATTTTTTCACCTAAAATATTCAGTTTTAATCGATTCAATTATCATCGTATTATTCGATTATGATACTTCTGATTCGAACCAAATTCTAGTATTTTCAACAGTCTGATTGATGCGTAATGATAAAAATTGTATTGCTAAATTAACATGTGTCCCTTTAGCTGCTGATTCTCTACAAACTTCACGATCACCTAAACTACCCCAACCATTCCATATACTTAAGTTTTCTTTACTTAAATTAGGGGGTGGTCTTGGTATTGCCTATAATTAAACAATTTGAAATTCTG
>JAZBGZ010000522.1:29226-39705 GCA_037414795.1 Stenodera caucasica | reverse complement strand
TTTGAGAAATGTTGAGGTTAATTCAAATTATATTTGGAGATTCTCAATAATTCAATCGAATAAATTTCCAAAAGTTTAAATTTGATTCTATTTACAAAAGGGAGTTCTTCTGTATATTATCTATAGATAGATATTCTATTTAGTTCTATTGACTGTTTTCGGATACAAAAGACAATACTGATATTCGTACAAAACTGAAATGCAAGAATTGTTATTATGATGAAATCTTGAACGAGGTTTATCGACTCAACTGTTGAGGAACTATTACAATGAAAATTTATTTTCAGTAGAAAATTTCGACAATAATCCTCCTTTCTCTATCATAAAATAGAATAACTAATCTGAATTATTGAGATTTTAAAACTCTGTTAAATTTTGATTGATATTTACTAATCTAAATTGTAATAAATAGAAGAAAAACAATCCTAAAATAGATATTTGTCCATCTACACGTCATTCCAGATTTGAACAAGAACGAAAGTAGAAAATTCAATTATCTTTCGACAATCTATTTATAAAAAAAAACGTTTATATCTCAAATGATCAAAAGAAAATATGATTGATTTCGAAATAAAGCTGATGGAATTACATTGTTGATAATAATCGTTAGAAGAAAATCCAAACAAAAGAATATCTATTGTGGAGAAAATTCGAAGGAAAATTTGTCCAGTTTTTTCTTCCAATTTCCTGTCACATCGTTAACTATTGCATTGCATGCTTATGACATGCTAATTAACATTGTACATGCTGAAATTCCCTACTTAATAATAGAATAGATTTATTAGTTAATTTCGCATAATTTAATATACGCGTGATTTAGGCCAACTATAATAACTCTATTATTATTATAATAATAGTAATAATAGTNNTTTTTTTTTTTTTTTTGTCGACTGATAGGGCGAGACTTCTAAATTCGAGACTATATCGATTTTTTTGTCGCTTAGTTTTTTGTTCGGTGACATTTCCAATTATTTTGTTATTTTTAGTTGAAAATTTATAATAATTTCCAAATTAAAATGTATAAATTCGAAATACGACGATAATTCACATGCAAAACAATTATAACGAAATTTAATGCAACTCATAATCATATAGTATGTTGGTTTCAAAACAATATAACTGATGCAAATTGGATTAAGTTTGTATTCGTCCAAACATATTCAACAAATCAACTTTTCATTTATATAGTTTGGATTGTTTTATTTCATGATAAACTAACACTAAATCTCTATTTAGACAATCGTGAAATTCAGTACAAAATTAATTTAATTTTAATGATAATGAATTTTATTTTTGTTGAAAATTGATTATAAAATTCCAACGATTTAGAGAGGTTTTTAACGTAGGTTTGATTTTGTTTTCTGTTCTCGATCGAGTTAATATATGACGGTAAATCGTTTGGAAAAAGATAGACTTGATTTATGTTTCGCTAGCATTAGCAGATTTCAAGCTTACAAGTATACATCACTAATAGTAATGCATCTTTTTGACGGTTAATATTAATGCCCTATTCCATATGTCAAAAACTAATGGAACTTGAGAGGAAAAAAAAGCTCTATCAACACTTTTATTTTGAATAATCCAGCGGTTCTAAAGTATTTGAAAAATTTGAAAATATCGTGTTTTTTAAATCGTTTAGAAAATATTCAATTTGGATAGGTATGGATGACGTAATGTGATACTAAGATTGAGATTTACGTCAAAAACGGACTTAAATCCAAAAAAAAAGAAGGGACTTATCCTTAAATTCAACTCCACTTTTAGAGATAGTGGAATCACTGGTAGAGATGAGATATCGATATTATCTTTCCACTATTGTGATTCAAGTAGTTATAAAGGAGATTAACAACAGGCCCTTGTAGACCTTTACAATAGTATATAACACTAAAAGTGTCACTATTATTGATTGGAGGAAAATTTCTTATAAAGTTCGATATATTCGTTGGAAAAATTCTAATGGAAAATCAAAATTATAGACCATCAAAAATTTTTTGTACAAAGTTCATATTTATGTTATTATCCAATTCTTAAATTAATATGGAAATAGAGACCTCATTTTAAATTTATAACTTTCAAAACTATATTTCCACTATTATCACATATATAACAAAATGAATGGCTATGCTCTTATCAATGGTTTTACACCATTCAACTATAGCTGAATTAGCATTCAAATAGAGTTTTAACAAACTTCCAAACTCACAATCAATTGATAGAAGATAACTTTTTGATTAGTTGTTGAATTTGTTTGTTATAACGATAATATGTGGGAAAAAAGTAAGTTGGTAATGTGGAAAATCGAAAAAGTTCAATAATATTCCCACTTTTTTTTTCTGAGAAAATTTATTGATCGTATTTTTTAACGAAATAAAATTATTTTTCTAACAATAAGACAAATGATCATTCCAAAGATCAATTATTGCGATAGATCAAAAAAATGTTGTCTATTTGAACTAAGCAACAGGTCATTTAATACAATCAACACTTCATCAATTCTATAAATAATTATCCAATCGATTTAATTATCTTTTTTGTAGATACAAACAATTGAAAAATATTATTCTATATCACATTGAATTTGTCGACAACATTCCGGAAATTGTTTATTATCATCTCCTTCTATAATTGAACAAGGATAACGTGCGGCAATTGGATCACATCTAAAAAAAAAAACGTATCGATTAATCGAAAAAAATTAATAATAATACACGTGTAATGAATTAAAGAAACCCTCTATATAGAATTATTTGATCGTCACGACATTTTGCAATACCACAAATACCAATTAATTGTTTAATTTCACCAATTGTCATATTGCCTGTATTAAATTTTCGACCAAAACAATGATTTTGTTGTACTAAAATAATGACAATTCTACTAATTAGTTAATATAAATCAATTATTTTACCATCATCATAATTTGGATGTTCTATTGTAATCCATGCTTGACTTGTTATAAATAATGCACAATTAATCGACACGAAAATTATTATTTTCATCTTTAAGAGAACGAAATAATTATTGAAAAATAAATTTTAATTTATAAATAATTTTTAATCGCGAAATATTTTGATAACATTTTGACATTTAGACGAGATGAAATTCTACTTCCTTACGTATATTTTCGATAATAAATCAGCAAGAAATCCTGTGAATTTCACAGTTTCAGTGGTTTTAATCTAGCACAGTTCGCATAAATTTAAGGCGATTCGTATCGGAAAAAGCTATAAATTTCTTTGAAAATCAGAGACATTCCTCTTATAGAAATGATAAGTGACTTGCTATATTTTCCTCGATTGTTTTATTTTTTTCTCGAACATAAAGCAGTATTATTTAAATGGACACAAAAGCTATTGTTATTTCACTCAAACTTTCGGTGAATTAAAACAGAAGAAACTTGAATGGTGGAGGGTTGAATTCATTGTATTATAGCCGCAATAAGGGTGGACAATTGCATTGTTTTCTATCTATCTCGATGTACTTTATCCCCAAAGGGATACTTAAAAATACACATTGTTTGTGAGTCAAATCGAAACGATCACGCTTTTAATAAATAACATTTGAAGTTAATTTATGAAATTTCCATGTTTATTGGGTTCTTATTTTCATCCCTAATAAATGGATCTTGATTTGATTTGAATTCGAGCGTTATTTTTGCATACAATAAGGCTCATTTTCTTCTAAGAGTCTTCAATAAACTACAGAATTTTTTCTGAACGTGCCTGAAGACGACATATAAAAAAAAATTAACGATCTGATGTTGTTGAAGATAGGGACTTGACCTGAATATCATTAGTTAATATCCAATTTTATAATTTCTACCTGTTTTGTTTTTATTAAAAACAATAGTTCAATATTGAAAATATTTATTAGAAATTCCACTAATATTTTTGTACATTCAATAATATCAATTCATTTGTTTCAAATAACACACACTATAGTATCACAACAATTTGGTGTGACATTAGTATTGTCGCCTTTTTGTAATTTACATCCAGGTAATCTCAATTTTTTGTTATCTTCAGAAATTTTACAACTATTTTGAAAAATTATTGAAATTATTAAAACTTTTAAAATAATTATAATAGCAAAATATTACCTTAAATATGTGATTGAATGGTCTTTTTGGCATGTAGCGAAAGCACATTCACCTGGAATCGGTACTTGTTGGTCCAAATCTAATTCACCTAAATTCTTAATATCATCGTAACAGTAACTCTTATTTTCTAGAAAAAAAAATTATATTTGAAATCGAATTAATTATTATCAAAAATAATTTATACTGTTTTCTTGGTTTGTTATTCGAGCGGCTCCATAAATGTTTATTAGAGTGAAGAGAATTGCAAATTTCAACAATAAAGTCATCTTTTCTACCGTTGTTACACTACTGGAATGAGAATGTTTGAGAACTTTTTTATATCAAAAGTTGAATTATTCATAAAAAGATAATTATAAAGAAAATAAATAAACTTCAATTTATTAGCGATTCTGGTTTCTCAAAAACATGATCTTTCAACAAAACGAATCGGATTTTTATTTTAGTATGAAAAAAATTGCTTTGAATATTTAAAGACTTCTTAACTGTACTTTTTACTTAGATATTCGTTCTTTGAATCATAGGAAAAAATTTCTTTTTCCACAACTGCACTCGGTTGAGTACAAAAGGGCGAACAGCTGGTACCAAAACAAGTGAAACTCTTGATATCATCGGCCACTTACTTTGAGAGATATTGGAAAATTGAGGAATTTATCATCAGAACTTTCTGTATGTGATTTGTGAAACGTGACTGTAATAATAATCGATTTCTAAAATTGAACAGATCAAGCATTACAGCCTGTATAATATTAAATATTAGTATATTTTAATGAAGAATTGATTATTTTCGAATATTTATAATTATCGAAATAAATAACTAAATTAGATAATTTACTGCATAATATTTACATTAATTTAATATAAATTACATTGCAATCGTTATCTGGAACTCAATTTGAAATGATTCCGATTACGATCATTATTGAAGAAATAATAATATTTATATAGAATTATAAGAATTGCGAGCGAGCTAAATTTCGAGAACCCTATAATTAATAATCTCTAGAATAGACTTCAAAATTTTGCATGAAACTCGAATGTTTTATAGCAATAATAATAATAAAAATTTTGCCTTTTTTTCCCTACTTTTTCTAAACAATCGATTAGCGTATTTGAAAATAATGGGTAAAAACAACTCCGAAGAGTTTTCGATTAGTTGATTTGACGCAAGATCGTTTGCATATAAATTCAAATGATATTCAATAATTGAGTCAATATTAAATCGAAAGTGTCGATGATCTTTTGAACTTAAGATGAAGTCATTGATTATTTTGTTGTTTTTAATTTATAAAATTAAACAAATCAATACCGCCCTCCTTATCGAACGACCGGATCCTAATTTAAGTAAGATACTCATTATTATTGTCATTTTTCTATTATTTTTTATCAATTTTAGAGCATAATGGTTATTGTTATGCCCGGATGGGTGATCTAGGTGAATTAGACAAAAATCAAAGTAAAAATGTACAAGGATATTGCTATATTGCAGAATGTCATGATAATCATAATGTTATTTATAGAGGGTGATTTTTCTTTTTTTCGTTTGTTTGTTTGTCTTCAATCGATTATTGAAAATCGGATATATTTCAGGTGTGCTCAGGTTCAAGCATTAGATGGGTGTGAGATTATAAAAAGTGATCCATCTCAACCATATCCTAAATGTTGTGATCGAGTGGTATGTGGTGAAGAGCCTAAGTCTATTGTTTTTACTGCTGAAAATATCACAAAAAATAATGAGTGATTGTGAAAATAATGATCTCTAAGAGATCAGAACTTTATTTGGATGTTTTTAATCGCTTATAATTTTTTGTAATTATTAGTCGAAAACAAAGAAGTTTTTTATGAAAAAATTGATATGTGTAATTTTTTTTTTTGTTTAATCTTCTCAACGATCAAAATTATAATTTTGTGTATCTGATCGAGCTCAAAGAAATTAAGGAATTATGTAGATAATGGTGAAAATATTATATGTTGTAGAAGCTTTTGAATTGTGTGTGATAAGAACAGGTGATTTCTTATCAAAAAACCTGAATTGCATCCCATCTCTATCTAGATATAGCTGGAAAAACGCCAATAATCAGTCATTTAAAGTATAGATTGTGAAGAAGCTCTTGATTTATAGGCGACAAAAATTGATCTTACAAATAAAACAATGTTAAGAGATGACCGGAACTAGGTCAAATGGAAATTTCCATCTTTACAATACATCACAAATTCTTCTTGTGTGAAATTCAAAGACCCAATTAATTCAGAAACTACTGAAAATTTTACTGATTCCTGTTTTAATTAAAGAAATCTATAATTACTAAACACAATCAATTTAGGTAATCGGATTATCAAAATTAATTTTATATTGATTCTTCAAATAGCATTAACGTCATACTAAAAATAATAACAACAATAATAATCAGTCTACAATTATTTTTGAATCATATTACTTTTGTTTTGATTTGATGAAAAACCCACATGATCTATTGGAAAAATACAAATACTGGCTTTTCCCAATTATGATTTCACGATATCAGTGGAATTGTTGATTAAAATATTGCTCTCAATTTACCGTACACAAACAAAATTTCAATTCGTTCCTTAATTGTTTCTTGATTGAATCTGATTAGATTTTAAATTTTGTACTATGATGCAATTTATTGACGTTTCTTCAATTAGGGCATAATGTTTCTAATTTTATCTCAAATACTTCTCTATTATTATTTTCCCAAATTGGATTTATATAACAATAGAAATAAAAAATCCGGTCCCCGGCTAAATGTTAATTATTATTATTGTATGAAATAATTACAATTTGTCTAGTCAAAAAAAACAAGGGTAATTTTGGGGAATTAGTTTGTAATGAGAGTAAACTAGAACCAGACGAGTGCTTATCGGTTAATTGTCAAGAAGATTAGAGGGTTATTTATAAAAAAATTGTAATTTATATTTTGCTTTATAATATTCCAAATTGTATTTCAGTATAATCACCATTATTATTTTTTCCAACGAGTTACGGATTCTCGAAGCAATAAACATAGCAAATTCCATAGAGTCCGATATTTCGAGGTTGGAACATAATTCAATTTCTCCCTTTATCGCTCTAATGAAAATAAGATATAACTGATAAGAGAATATAAGAGCATAAAAACCAGCATGAGTTTTTTTTCTTTTAATTATAACTAAAGATAATAGCTTTTAATCTTAATCAAACTCGACTTGGCTCCTTGAATAGAAACCGAACTCAGAATTCATTGGTTTTCTTTAATTATTTTTCGATTCAATTTATATATGAGAAATTCGTATTCATTAATTCACAAATAAGAAAATAAAATAAATGAAATTCATGTATCGAACGTTTGGCATCATTATTGATATTGTTATATAACAAAAAGACTTTCTATTATCAATCAATTAAAATACTAAACTGTTTTCCGATAAAATTGACTCAAAAATTGATTACAACCAGTTTGTTTATCGTAAAAAATAATGATTGATTCTATAATTGCTGAATATTCAACGTACAAACTGTTAAATAATCAATTTCATTCGATTCAATTCCTTTCAGTTCTGTTTAAATTGTTCGTGACTCTATATCCTACTTCAACGACTATCATCTATAATTTCATCAAAATTTCCATAATTGTTGTAGATAGAAATCTTCAATATCCTAAATTATTCTAGTGAATCGATTGATTTTGATCAGGTACGTTATCTCGATAATAATAAATATAATTTCAATATCTGTTATTCAGAAAAATCTAAATTCCTCCTCAAAAAACAAATTTTTAATAAACAATTTGTTATATAAATCCCCAGATATTTTATTGTGCATACTAGATTAGGTTGTACATTCAAGTCTCACTGGAATAATTATCTAAACAGCAACGATCCGATATGCCCTTTATAGAAACCAACATTGATCGATACGATAAATGTCACTAGACTAAGTTTAACAAAAATACATTGAGAATTCATCAAAATTTCACCAAAAAATTTTTCTGACTAAAACTAATTTTTCTTGTTTTTATTTATCTGTTACAGTAAAGAAAGCTCGTTATGTTGGAGCCCAAGGTGAGTAATTTCAATTATAATCAATAATTATCCTCTAATATATGTTTGTAATTGTAAAATATTGTAGTATAGATCCAATAATTATAAATCTCAAATCCTATTAGGATTAATTGATGATATGACATGATATTTGTGTGGATAAACTAAATTATGTATGAATCAAGAATTTATTTTCAAGTTCAAATATATTCGTGTATATTTAAATATAAATGCTAGGTAATTTTTTTTTTAATTTTTATTGTTGATAGCTAGTGTATTTTTAATGATTCTGTTGGAAAAGTCATCATAGATTGACCTCTATAAATTTTAAATAATCTATTGATGTTTGAGATTTCGGCATCATTATTATTGCATTAGCGAGAGAATCGATTTAATAACAGAAATTAACTCAAAAAACTGGATTTTCGTCGCGTTTGTGTTTTAAATTCCCCCAAAAAGTGATCATCAGTTATTGAAAATAAACAAAATAATACGAAAAGTTCATAATTAGAGATTAATGAGAATTGGGATAAGTGGAAAAGTTTCTTAATTTCGACCATAGAAACGAGAAATATTAATGTTGCAGTCTTATACAACTTACATTAGAATTAAATTTTATCCAAAAGAAAAACTCAAGTTTTATCGTGTTTCAGAATGTTCTCTTTCAAACGTAAGCTTCTTATACCGGAAAACATTAATAACCCTTGTCTTGTTAGAATATTGAACTGCTCGAGAATAATCATTTTAGTTCGAAAGGCTAAAAGGCTATAAGTCCTTATTGAGAAAGGTTATTCAGGACCGGATTTAAGACGATTATAAGTTTCCTCGAAATTTGTTCAAATCAAGAACTAAGCCTCATTCGTTATGATAGTTTTCGACTCATAAATTTGTAATCGATAACTAGTCAAGTCGAGAATTGATTGGATTATTTGTATTTTTCTTATTTTCCATTGATATAATTTTAAAATTGAGCCGGTCCTGGAATTACATTCCCACACAAGAAAGCTTTTCATCCACTCAATATAAAAGCAATAACATCAGAAAAAAAAAAAGTTGACTTTTTTTTTATATTTAGAATGTACCGTTAAGGGATCAATGGACAAAAAATGATCTTAGCACAAAGATTTTGTGGATTAGTAGTTGTTGGTCTCGGTATAAAGTTCATACACGTGTTTATTTATGATTTTATTATATGGGAGAAAATCAGAACCAAATTCAAATTAGACTGAAAGCTCGGTTTGAAGAGCGTTAATAAACGCAAGATTTTCATGAATAAATGACAACAACAGATAAATTTCTGTGTTAATAAGAGAAAGCTGTATATTAACAACGAACATTAGACGTTCTTGAGGCTTTCTCAATCAAAAATTTGCTTTTAGAATCTCAAGGTTGGCAACACGTGTAATGCAATCTACACTTTTGATTCAATATCTACTTTCATTTATTTTTGTTTCGCTAGAACTAGAAACATAATTATATATATTTTTTTGATTATTTTGAGGCTCAACAAACAAGTCTTGAATAATTAAGTGATAAAATACCGAGCGGATAGGTTTATTTTTTAGTATAAAGCGACTATTTTGCACTTATTCGACTTCTAAATACATCCTTTATTGCTTCTTGTTTTCACAATTTATGTGGAATAAATTCTATTTATAAGGGATGAAAACATTTTAGATTATAAGATACTTAGACATATTCAATAGTCAAGAACTTGACTTTATAAAAGTTTTGAGTATTGTGGAAAATATACAAATTTGGTTTTAATTTATTTGAATGAGTTGAAAATTTGATAGAATCCTAACAAAATTATACTGAAAATTTCAATCCAATTATTCATTTTAATCAACTATTTTGTTTTACTAGAGTAAATTTCATGTTTTAATATTCATCAAATAGCGGTATTTTAACGTTAATTATAAATTTATTCCAGTTCGTATAAAATGCGAGTAATATGAAGGCTGATTTTAATTTGATAATTACGCAATGACAACATAGCTTTGTTTTTAGAATTAAACGTGCTGTTGAATGAGGAAAATTGAGATTCGTAATTAATATCCACTGTTAGCCCAACGTTTGTTTTTTTTTTTTTTGGAAAAACTCGACTTTTTGAAGATGAAAATTTAGCTGAAAATCAAGTAAATTCGTTCCAAAGCCTTCAAAGAGCTTTGAAAGAGACAGTTTGGCATTTTCCATCTAAAAAATATTGAATTCCATATTTATCGTAATATTCAACTATAAAGATTTCGTTCGAAATCATATTTCATATTGTATATGTTAGGTGGCTTTTTCTCATTTTCACCGTGATAAGTGTTTAGTTTGAAATGGACTTACATTCATAA
>JAZBGZ010000522.1:12239-24434 GCA_037414795.1 Stenodera caucasica | reverse complement strand
GTATACAGGCCGATACGACCCCCCGACCGGTTGGCGGAGCATCTTACGTGACTCCATTGTCTGCCGAAATGATGATACCAAATATTATGCTTCTTTAGGTAATCGCAGCCTTGCAATATTTCTTTTGTCTTTAAATTATTCGAAAAGCACTCTCATAAATGAAAATCAACAAATCTTGAAGCTTAACTTTATTCTAATAATAATTAAAATTGTAAGTTTTAAGATTTTTTGAATTTTGTGCATGCTTTAATAATAACAATTTTATAAAGTCTGTTGTTTTTGTTTTTTTTTTCTTAAGCTATTGCAAGACTTCTTCAATTTCGCTTGTGCTAATAACACTTTGCAGCGCTTCAACACCTTCAAAAAATCTCTCAAATCTTCTCTATCATATTTCTATAAGAATTGGTTGTATTTTATGTTTGATATGATGTAAAAATTTACAGTTTTATGACGATACTAAAATCATATGTTAGCACAAAAATTTATTTTTTTCCTAGCCATAAAAATGGCTATAATATAATAAAAATATTAAATCACACTATTTTTCTTGGAATATTCACAATAAAAGACACAAATTTCGTAATTATTGAAATGTTATCAATAAATATATTGTTTTTTATTTGATTAATATATTTTCAGATCCGGAAAATATAGAAGCTTCCGATTTACAAAGGAAACTCGAAATGCTCAACAATATTATGGATCAAGAAGCAAGAATGGAACAGGCACGACGACAAATGCAGTATTTTGGCCATTGTAAGTGAATTTCCATATTATTCATCAATAAAAAACGAATATTGAAATTTGAAACTGTGAAATGAGTTAATTTAATAAAATAAGTCGTGTTATTTTTAGGACTTAAATTGCAATATTCGCTCAGATTGTTTGTGAACTAACATTAATAGTTGGGAGTCGCATAAAGTTAAATTCAACAATATCTAATTATATCGTATCATGTGTCAATTATAATTTGGAGAAGACTATGATGTTGACATGGCATGTAAATCCAACTATATTATAATGTCCGTTAATCAAATCCCATTGTTAATCGTCTATAAATACTACATTGACAAATATGCATTTAGATAAATAAATAAATCCTAATTTAATTACAATTAAATTTATTTATTGATATTTTTCAATGTTAAAATGTTGATTAGCTTCGTTGAGACTTTCGAAAATAGTGTTAATTCAACATCAATCTGTAATTAGTTTAGTTTAGTCTTGGCAAAATTACAAAAATTATCATACAAATTACATGTATTTGATGTTTATTAACAAGAAAATTACATCTCAAATCTCATTTTTTTTTAGTCGAATTTCAATGTATTTTGCTTTGATTCAATATTGATAAAATCAAATATTCTATAGACGAAATATTTATTTTCTGAATATAAAATGTTTGAATCTATTGGAATATTTTGGAAAATTTACGTATTTATTATTTGATTTCAATTTCTAGTCTATTTTTCCAATTCTCTAACATATTGCCAGACAACTCCAATCGATTTATTTCAAGTCGTAAATTTTCTATAATATTCAAAAACAATAGATAAACATATTTGTCTGAACGATAAAAAATTATATCTCCTATAGTTGAGAAAAACAAATTTCCAACGTGTAGTTGATCCACTTATGCTAATTATCCACCCTCGAGCGAATCATCAAAAAATTTATTACTTTATCGTAAAATGCCTGAGAAATTTGAATTTCTCTTTATTATAATCAAGTTTCGTTGTCGGAATATCGTCGATAGAGATCATTATTATTGGATCACAAAGAATAAAATTAGTGATTGGAAATTATTATATTATTGACGGTTTTCTCAATACAAGATATGAAATGATGAAATTTTTTTGAATAACAATCAAAGATCATTAATTAATTAATTAGTCATGTGAAATTTGTATTTTGATAGAACGTCGTAAGTTTTGAAGTTTGTACAATTCCTAATTAGTTTGCTCGAAATTGTCTCGGTGGCCTGTCTCATTAGTGTTTCCATTTTTTTTTTTTTGTTTTTAATAAAAAATGTGTAGACTTGTTTCATCCATTTTGAACAACTTGAAGATCTCTACAATAAATTGAAAGAGAATACCGTCTTGTTATTTTTAACAATAGAATAAAGTACAACTCACAGATAACTTCGAAATAGTTATTTCTTTCCAAAGTTCATGTTCCTATTACTTATCGAGTTACTTTGTATCTTTCGCGCTTTGATTAAACTTCAAATTTACACAAAATTAATTTCCGTTACAGAGATTAATCATTGGGAATTTTGTATTTGTTTTATTATTCAAACTTTCATAGCTTGAATATTAATAGAGAATGTTTCATAATCGTGAATTGCTAATTAATTACGAAATTACAAATTTTCCTCGAATTTGCGATATTGCTAGCAACAAAACTCTTTATTAGTTTTTCTCTATTTTATTCGTAGACTATCCTACATTCGGCTCAAATAACGCAATAACCAAACCAGAGAATTATTATCATCTCACTTTGGGAATTTTTATGTAATTCGATCTATATCCTCATATCTCGAATAACATGGTTTTCGTTTCGAAATTTCTCTTTTGTAGCAATAATACGTAAAATATCATTATTATTCGCTATCTCACAAAAATCTACAATTTTGCATATATTTTCTTCTACAATTTCTCTGCATATGTTTGCTTGAATTGGAAGAATTGACTCTACAAAATTATTATTCCCCATAAAGTTCTTAACGTATCCACATTTTTGTGGGATTATCCCCTCGAACTCTATTCAAATACACTGCAATAAACTCTAAAATTAACAGAAAGCCTTTTCAATTAATTATTTGAAACATTAAATTATCAGAAAGACGTATTAAATTGATACTACAATTCCTCACGATTTTACAAATCTCTTTCTTTCAATTCTATCGAAATTCATCCTGTTATTTTCTCTCTAAATAAATAATAATCCAATTGAGATTATTATGGATGAGCGAATTCCTGGAATTGTTAGAAATTCAGTTAATTATAGAACTTTGAAAATTGATATATTCAGTTTTTTACCCGGCGCCTCCACCATTTTTACAACGCTATTAATAAATGTTCAAATTTCAAACAATATAGATATTTTTATTGAGAAAATTGGGATAATTGGACAAAAAATGTCTATCGAGATTAAATTGATTTTATTCCTCTACCCACTTGAAATTATTATTTTATTATTATTTTTATAAAGTATTTTCTACGACTTAATCTTCACTAGATGTTTAGCGGAACGATTATGAATCTAAAACGGGTTTTATCCACACGCAAAAGTGATAAGAAGTTGGAATTACTGTTTCCAACATCACAATCTATAGATCTTTGGAAGATAGTTCAATATACTGATTATTTGAGGAAAACATAAAATTAATAGTTGTAAAATTAAATATTATTTGAACAAAAACAAATCGTGATCCTTTGAAACAGAGTAGATAATGGACGTGCTATTTTATACGTCAATTTTTATGAAACTCAATACAATCTACGTTATTGTTGTTGAGTTATCGATTCTATTCACATGATTCTTCATAAAGTTAAATCTAATATTGATTTTACAAAATTGAATCGTTTGATATTTACTGATAATTTGAATATGTTGTAAAAATTCCCAACATCGATCAATGTCAGTTTCGTTATTATCATAGGAACATATATTTTAGTATCGTGTAGTAGAATTTACAATCTTTTGAAAATTACAAGCCAACATGTAAACGTACAACATCTATCGAACATTGAACCTGATCGATACAATTCGCAAGATAATACAATTTTCTTTAAAAACTTTCAAATAATAGTCTTTGTTATTGAAGGATAAAGTCTAATTTTATTTTGAATTGTAACAAAGAATCAATTTACGTCTTTTATCTCACAATTTACCGTTTCAATAATGATTCACAAAACAATACTTTGTATTGTTGACAAGCAAGAATCTAATGGATTTATTCATGTTCATTTATTGCTAATAATGAGAAATTAATTCGATTCAAATTATCTCAATATTGTAATTAATATGAAATTAGTACGCAAATAATACTGTATTTATTCGATATTTCGAAAGTAAACTTTTTCAACGCTAGAGTTGCCTCAGTGAATTTTGAAAGTTCAATCTTCCAAAACAGAGCTTAATTTTTTTCAGTTCACATATTACATTAAAGCTTACAGAAACAATATAGTGTTGTTCAAATTGTGAAATTAAAAAGTCTATTTTTATTATTAATGAGGTAATTTTAATTTTCTCGCTCGTTTGTTAGATTTGATGAGATTTACATGATTGTAAAATATGAATTAGTTAAAATTTGTTTAAATTAAATGGAAATCTATTGTTATAGTTGAAAATAGAAGTCACGATATAATTATATTTATTCTAAAAAAATTGTATTTAATTATTCAAAAATAATCCGAAACAATATTCATCACGCTATATAAATATTTGATAACATAAAAAAGATAGATTTGAAATTTCTGGAATTGTTCCAAAAAGATTTAGTGTCTGAGTCAGGATTCGAACCTTGGACTTCCAGTTTAATGTGATCATCACACTAATTCGAGTTCGAATTTCGACTCAAACATTCATTTCAAATCAATTCGTGAATTTTCTTATCAATTGAATCGTATTCAATATATGTCCTAATATTTTTTCAGCCAATAGTAATCACTTTGACAATGAAATTTCAGCGGGCTATTCAGAAGATAGTGATTATACATCCGATCTGAATTATCCAGTTGGTCAACATGCAAATTCATCAGCATCCCAATTTCGTTCAGCAGCACATCAAATAAATACACCACAACGTTCACTAGAGACATCACGTGAAAATTCCTATGAAAGGGATGATGGTCCTGGTAGCCAACAGCACCATCTATCTATGCCAACATCAACAACAAATCAACATCATTTGAGTCCAGGAACGTATCGGCGCCACCACCAGGTCTGTAAATTATCCAATATAAAGGCAACCCTCTTTTTTTTTTCTTGTTACAATCATTTTTATTGTATAAAAAAAAGACAAAATTCTAATTTATATGGCAACTAAGTCTTTTCCGTTATTATTATTATTATTATTATTTTTATTGTAAAATTCAAGCAACTGGACTTTTGCCAGATTATTTGCCAACTACAGGATTTATAGTCGACCGTGAATTTATACCCGCTTTAACTCAAAATAAATTTCTAAACTACAAATCGTTTTTTTTTTTCAAAATAAGAATTATAAAATTTTGCCAATAATGCGTTAGCGTGACGAAAAATTTCTCTATATTAAAGCGAAAACAATCTAAAAATCTCAATTCATCATTCATTTATTTGATACTTGTTTAGTTGAGAAAAGTCCAAAATATTTTTTTTATTTATATTACAGAGACATTCTCCAGGAACTGAAGATTATAATTATGGGACTTCCAATATGGGGCACAACACGAGACAATATCAAGATAATAATATAGATTCCGATCCTCTATTCTATAATAGCCGACCTCCAAATAAAACTAATTATTCCAGGTATTATGAATAATTTTTAAAAAAAATATATTACTTCGTCCCAACAAAATGAACGATTATTTCTTTGAAAATTATAGTTGCTAATATAATTTGCAATTTATTATGGTAATTTTTCAAGTATAAAAATACAAATTATAAGCTTTTGTTAAACATGAATATTCCAGTTAAATTAATGTTGATATTTATGCAAATTACAGATTTACTTTATTTATTACGAACTAACCAACCCTTATGTTGTGAAACTTTAAAATTGTTCTAATTTATTTTAGAAAACTATTCGAGATTATTATTCACATTGCGAAATAACTTCAACTAGTAGTAGAATCAACAACTGTTTTATTTAAATAATTTTTCACCTATTTTATTGAGGGAGAATCTATCATTTTGTTTATTCATTTGAATTTTATTTTAAAGCCGACGACGAAAATACCAATGGAATAATGACGAAAGGTAATCAAAACTGGTCAAAAAATTAACAATAAACAATAGAAATTAGTGTTGTGCTAATCTTTCATTATGCTTATCTGCACAAAATAATTCTAAACAAATTTGCAAATATATTTGTTAAAGTGTTTGATTTGATGATTTGTGAAATTTTGGCTAATTTTTGTTAATTTCTTGTTTTTAGCCAAGAGACTTGGGTTAGTTGTGAGACATCGTTTTATAATCAAAGTGTGGATAGTGTTGATGCTGGTTATTCATTCGATTCCGATTATTATGGAAATCAGCAAAACCGATCGAAAGGTAATTATTATTAATAAATTTTTTTCTTTATAATAAATTTTCAATTTGTAGGCCGTCGACCGAGTTTAGAACGACAAACTACATTATACGATGATTCTAGTTATTATGGGGATACGGTTTATTATGGAAATGAGGAAATTTCCCAAGTTAATTGTGTAGATATAAGGTAAATATTGATAAAAAAATATTTCAGATTTGTTTATTCGACAGAAAAAGGTTCGAATATAAATCGAATAATGAAACCTTCAACAAATATAGGGAAATATTACTCGACTCATTTATCTTAGAATTTTGCTACTTCAACAAATCTGAGACTACTCAATCGAATATAATGATGTTGACATGATTTTTTAGGGTTAAGATTGAAGGAATCTGGGGTGAAAAACCCCGATTCTTGAGTGTAGAGTTAGATCTTCTAAAAATCATTTTTAAAATAATAATAGAACAATATAAAATATAGAAATAGCTACCCTCTATGTAAGATCTCCACCCCAAAAGTATAATCTTTAATCACCCCTTATAAAATAGCTTCTAAACACCATTATTGTTTACTGTATGAATTATTCAAAAACTTGAAGTATTTATAGAAAACTAATTGTCAAGGACGATTCCAACCCCA
This sequence comes from Stenodera caucasica, assembly GCA_037414795.1. NCBI lineage: Eukaryota > Metazoa > Arthropoda > Insecta > Coleoptera > Meloidae > Stenodera > Stenodera caucasica. The sequence continues at coordinate 17,554 of JAZBGZ010000522.1, read as the reverse complement.
TTTTTACTTTTAAATTTGATCACCCTTATGAAAAACTTATTCTTTATGGTCCGATAATCACTTTTCGGATTAGAAAGTCCATCAAAAGTTTTCAAACAAGTTATAAAAAATTGCTCCCAGAAACATCTTCAGATTTCAGTAATCTCTAGCAAATATTCAATAGTCCAATCAATATCGTTAGTCAGACTTGACAAAATTCAAGATAATCACCTCAGAAATTGTCCAATAACAAAATAATCATGTTTTCTAAGCTTTATATTATTTGTAATTTAAAACTGGATATATAAAACAACAAAATAGTAATTTTTTCTATTATAGTGTCCAATTTTCAATCATTTCAAATAAGGGATTAATATTAAAAAAAAAATAGATACTTTTTTGTTGTGATTGGAGGAATTAATTGTGGTTTTTTTTATCTTCTAGTCCACAACCGTTCAATCAAAACAAGAGCTGTGACGTCTATTATGATAGTTTATCATATCCATATCAAGAAGAGGAGGATCGTCAATGGGATGCTGGAGGGTATCCGATAATACCATCGAATAAATCACAAATAAAGAAACAATTGCCCGCCATACCAATAACACAAAATTTAATGAATAAACGACGTACATCAAATCTAACATTAGATGATAATTCATTATATTATGATGAACCATATCGTTCAATACCAACACCTACAATAAGACGACGTATGCCACAAATACCAACAAAACAACAACAACAACAACAACGTAGTTCTAGTCGACAAAGTTCAATAAATGATGGTTATCGTACACCAGAAACGATAACATCACATCGTGGCGCCAGTTTACCACCAACACCAACAAAAACAACAAAAATATTACCACGTATCAATGTCCAAGCGAAAATATTTAATAGTTTACCAACAACACCAGGTCGACAATTACCAAAACCAAATATAAATCAACAACAACAACAACAACAACAACGCAATCTTAAATCAAAACGTAATAATTTAATTAAACGAACTAGTTCAGCTGAATATACGGATAATATTGGTGAATATGATGGGTTTTATAGTCGTCAAGGTGCTGTTAGTGCTAAAGAAATGTACAATGAAGACTATAATTACGCATATCAAAGTATAGACAATCTTCAGACGCAAACGGACGATTTCGATTCACAATTATCAAATTTCAGTGATAATAAAACTAGTGTTGTGATGAATACATTAAATAATAGTAAAAATATGTTAAAATATCAATCTCAAACAATTGACGATTATTATTATGCTCAAGATGATTTCTATCATGATTATAATGACGATTTACAAAATAATCGTAGTGCTATTATAAATAAATCGTTATTAATACAACAAAATACGGATAGTTTAGAATCAAGAGATGATGAATTGAAAGATTCATTTGATACGGCTGTATCATCCGTTGTTAATAATTCATTAAATCAATTGAAACGTTTAGGACAATTGGAATATTCAACAACTGGTGAAAAATCAACAACAACAACAACAACAACAACAACAATAACAACAACACCGATTCAAACACAATCAATAGATAATATACAAAATACAATGCAATATTTAGGGGACCAACAACAAGCAATACCTAGTGTTACAATAGTCCAAATTCACAATCAACAACAAACACCATATACAACAACAACAACTGGAACAATAACAATAACAAATAATAAAGCACAAAATCGCGGAATGCTCAAACAAGATTCCGTTGATGTAACATATTTAAATCAAACTCCAATTATTAATAGTTATCTACAAGAAACTAGAGAAGAAATAATAGAAGAAGATATAAATGAATCGTATTTAGAACAACAAGAATCTATAGAAAGTTATATTGAGGAAGATTCACAAGATTATTCGAATAAAGCAATAAATCATAATGATTCACCATCATCTGTGATACATATTGATAATTATGATGAACAAAGTTTACGTCGTGGTTCATCACAAATAACAGTAATTGATCCTTATCAAAGACAAAATGATGTTTACGGTGGTACAACGGCGTCGCGACGTCCATCAACAACAACTGAATATACAAGACGTACATCCGGTGATATTTATCAAAATGCACAACAAGATGATATATTTGTTAATTTATCGAATTCACGTAAAACATCCGTTATTGAAATGTATCAACCGCGTCGTAATTCAACAACTATACAACGTTTATCACCTGAACATGAAGAATTAGATGAGGCGATTGTTGAAAATTTACCAACGGAATTGGTGGATGAATTGCCGGAGAAGAAGAGTGTTTCGTTTGAAGAGGAGGAGGATGTGGTGAAGGAGACAAGGCCGAAGATGACGGCACGACAACGATGGTTATGGGCCTTCAATAAAATCATCATACAATTAAATGTAAGTGTTGTTTTTTTTCAATTATCACTATTATTATTTGGAATTAAATTGACGAAAGGTCAATGTTTTTTTTTAATGCATAAATGAGAGTGTTAACGACGGGATATTCGTCACTCTAGCTGTGCTATAAAAGCTCTACAATTACCACCTAAAGAGTTCAAGGCGAATTTTCACTCGAACGTATTTTCTATATTCGATAAATTGAATGATCAGTCTCGAAATTAATTTATTCGACTAAAATACACCATTTCTCTATAGTTCAAATTTAATATAATTCACATTAAATTATATAATAATGTTAAAAGTAAAGTGTAAATTGAAAATGCATGAGAAATAATAAATGCACTCAATGGTTTCTCTTTGTTGGTGGTACCATAAAAGAATATAGTCTAATAATAAAGTAGAATATAATATTCTTCAAGTTGGGTTGCGAAGATGAGGTTTCATTACATCGATTTGAATAAGTCTGGATCTTGACGCAGATTTATTTCTCGATTTCGATTGTTGAGCCTCAAATTTATCTAAAATCATGCTAATTGCTGAAATTGTGTTCTTTAAGACAAACAATTGGTCTTAATTTACGATTATAAGAGTTTGTTTGGGAGATGCGATAATTATCCAGATCAATATAGTTTGATTAGAATTTTAATCGAAATCTTACATTTTAGGTTATATTTTTCGAGTATTAGTCTCAATTGAAATTCTACTAAAACTTCCATGATATTTTAATTCTTTTTTGATTGAAGTTTCAGTATTTTTAATCATATTTAAAAGTATTCCAATAAGTAGAAAGTTGAACAAAATCTTTATAATTCAAGCAAATATTTACTTAGTTTTTCGCATCAATTTCTATTCAAAATGATTGAAGCTCGATTATTTCATACATCGTTATATTCTATTCAAATTTTATAATAATAGACCCTAATTTTAGTTGAGAACCGTGTAAATTAATATAAATTACTAATAATTTTACATAAAATACAATATGTAATTAATTTATAACAAATCCCTGAGTTCTATCTCTCTCTATCGATAATGATTGAAAAAAATTATATATAAGGTCCTTCTATTCACGCCTATGACCAAGGCAATATTAACAACATTAGCCTCTAGCTGAGTGAATAAAGGCAACAAAAAGAGTGGGGTTTTTTCTGTATAATGTCGATCCTTTTCCACAGATCCCGATTCTCCGATCCTTTTACAAACATGATCGACGTCGTTGTTTAAACATTGTTGTGCGGTGGCAAGTTTAACGCGTCTCACTCAAAAACCGAACACTTCTAATTAACCCTATAGAAAATGTAATATTAATAATAATAATTATAATAATAACAATAATAATAATAATAATCAAGTGAACATTTTGTGTCTAAGTAAGGGGTTGGTGGTTTTTTGGAAATAATCCAGAAAAGAATTGAACGTCCACGAAAATTATTCAAATTAAGGGAGCTTTTATCTACAAAGCTTTTCGGTGTAATTTTTTTATCATTTAATTAACTTATCTATAGTTGAAGTTGGTTAATACATATTGATAGTATGCAAGTTGTGGGAAATTATTAATAATTCGAAGAATCCGCTAATTACTAAATATACATAGATTATTGTTAAATTTTTTTTGGCAAAAAATATGTTTTTTCTAAATATTATATTTTTTGGAACGGTTCAAAATTTTTATCAATAATTATAATAATTAATCTCGAATCAACAGGATGTGCTTATTGCGAATTCCGGAACGCCCCCGAAAATAGTGCGGGCTGTCAATTTTGTCCTAGATTTTCTTCAAATAGTTGCATTGATAAAAAAAAAAATAATAAACCTTGCTTATCAAGGTTGAGGATATATAATTATTTGAATAAATAATCTAACATTGGATAAATAATAGGGGTAATCTTCAACTAATTATTTATAATTTAGGTCAATAACGTGAAAACGTCCGGTCGAATCACCTGTTGATTAGACATATCAAGATCGCGTTTTATTTTCCATATTTCGATAAATAAAATTAGAATAATATTTGTTGGTTGATAATAGTTTATATTTTTATATTCAAAAATGATAAGGCTGGTTGTTATTGATAATAACGTATAATTAAAATTGTTTTGGTTAATTAACAAAACCGTATCTTTTGTCTTTGATCATTTTAATTCAAATGTTAAATAGAAATGTCTAATGATAATCATACAACTGAATGGGCTCTATTATTCCCATTAAAAGCGGGCTTATTTACAATGAAATCGTCAAATATCAACAACAATTTGACAAAAAACCGAAATAACAAATCTACAGAACGTCGTTTAAATATGCGACGTGGCAGTAGTATGTCCGATTTAGATAAAATCCATGGCTTACCAGATTTAATACGTTCAACAACAACAACAATAAAAAACGAGGATTTCTCAACAAGTCCAGCATCTGTACCGCATAGTCCATATTTATCACGTTCATTTCTAAATAATCATAATAATAATAATAATAATAATAATGTACGTGATAGTATTGGTGATTTAATGAATCAAAAAAAATATGGTAGCAGTCAATGGAGTTTACGTAGTGAAACTTTAATAGCTCGTACTGTACCATTATCAACTGTTACACCAAGACAATCACCAACACGATTAGATTATGGTAGTTTTTATCAAAATGAAGAATGTGATGTTTGTGGACCGTTAACGGCGGCACAACGTACAAAGAAATTATCGAAATTGATTGAAAAACAACGATCAGCTGGCAAAAAACGATCAATTGTGGTATGTCCAATTTCAAATTATCATAATTATACCATAGATATTGAATCGACCCATAAAATCTCGCTTTTGTTTTTTTTTTTCATTAACTTTATTAATTAATAAAAATCTTATTATAGTAGAAACATTCATTTCAAGTATCATACAATCATAAATCTAGTCATTATTGTTGACATAATGTTCTTGAACGAAATTACAGTTGA
>JAZBGZ010000521.1:28959-39734 GCA_037414795.1 Stenodera caucasica | reverse complement strand
TAAACAATAATAAAAATTGAAAAAAAAAAACTTGATGATATTCTCAAACTGTTTGTTTTCTTTCTATTTTCGGTAATTTGTCATTGACCGGATCAAATGCAGGTTTTTTTCTCCATATTCCAATTGTAAGGTAAACATCATGTTTTAGATTATTGAATATCATTTGAAAGGTCGAATCGATTTGGAATTGTGGAAACTGAAAATAGATTTTTATACGTAAATTATTATAGTTGAAGCATCGTATTTCATATTAATAATCGACAATTGCCAATAAGATTTTATAATTCAAATAAGTTTACTTAAACGATCGCACAAATAGCCACGATTTTCGAAAGTATATTTTAAGTGGATTTTATTGACCCAATTTTATTCCCGGATCTGGGGGCTCTCGTGAAGCCAATAAAAATTGCAAAACTCTGATTATTCATCATAGCAGGGCAAAATTTGTATGAGAAAAACATGTCTGCAATATTATTATTATCATTATTATTACAATTTCTGACGTGCGTTATTGTTGAATTTTCTTCTCGTATTTCTCATATGTATATCATATTTTCCATCGAATAATTTATTACTAACGTAGTTTATTCGCATATACAAATTTATTTTGTAAAGAAAACGATTCGGTCTTTCCAACATCTTTTGTGTTGTCTATTTGGCCAATTCTGAAGAGATGAAAAATTGATCTGACGTCAGTCAGGTATATGAGATAAATTCGGACCTATCCCTTGAGAGTGGAAAGATTCTATAATCGTCTAAACATAAACCGACCCGTCTCCATGGGAATCGGCATTTCAACTAAATGGTCCCATACCACAATTACCAACCATCAAGCCCAAAAACACAATTAGAAAAAAATTGCGTCAGTCTCGTCTATTCTTGAACTCGACAAAACAAAATCTATATATGGTGGTTTTTTTTTTTTTAATTCTGTTGCTCTTATTTCGTGTTCATTGTCTTTGTTCTGATTGTCTTCGAAGGGACCATCGAGACACAAATGGCCTTATGCGGGCCTCCATCGAAATTAAAATTAAGACTAATCGTCTACGTCGCAGTCAGTTCTAATTATGATTCAAGTTTATAGAACAAAACACAATTGTGGGGTTTCTCAATATGGCGGAATTGAAATTCTGAGATTTCCAGCGGTAATCGTTAACAACAAAATCAATACCGGACATGTAGAAACTGTTGTATTGATAGGAAAAACAGCAACATCAACGTCTAAGAAGTAGAGATGGGGGAATCGGTTGCTATATTCGATATTTCCCCCATAGCAACGCCATCGTTATCGTCAATGTCGACTTAGTAGACACGTACGAGGGTGTGGGCCACAACATAGAGGGTTGTTTGGCCCGGGTGTTATGGTAGGCCATGGATGGCGTCGTCAGCCTACGCACATCCAAACAACCCCTATACTGCTATATCGATCTTGAGGGCAACTAGTGGTGCAATGATGGTTCAACCGGATAAGGGAAAGTGGCTGAATTGTTTGATCCACCGATCTCATTCGTACATTTTCCGAGAAAATTCAAACGAATTTCACCGAAACGTTACCGGTATGTTAACAATTTACGAATTTTCGGGGAATTTTCTGGAATTGCGTCGGATTTTGTTCAAAGTTGTAAAATTTTGACTTGAAAGCGCCCCAATAAATATTTAATTATTTTCGAGATAGTTACAAGCCGGTAATTTTACCGATATGCTGTTAAAACGATCGTTAGATCTTCTATTAAGACATCCATAAAATGGCCGGAACTTTATGTTTCAATAATCGATAAAACATTATTATTGTTTTTCTTTTGCTTTTCACGAAATGCACTCGTGTAGAAAATATTGGCGCAGAGCCTCTATAAAGCTGGCTTTTAACAAAAACTCCTATATTTATATAATCGTTATAGTTGAAACTAGAAAAACTCGACGATCCAGCATTTTCTCCAATTTGCATATCGGCAAAAACTTGGAAAATCGTAGAGAGGATTTGATTTTTTCTCTATACGCATAAACATATCTCTAATGTCATCTAGTTGAATAAGCGAATTTTGGCTGGAAAATCGAAAAAAATCTCCACCCAATAAAAGAACCAGCGTCATTCAATACAATTCCAGTCGGTTCGGTATGTTGTTCTTTGTGTTGTCGAACGGCTCGAGCCGGTCCTGTGCCGATACGGGTGGTCTACTTGAATGACACGATTTCGGCATTTGTCTCAAGCAAATCCATCGGTTCGGTTTTAATAATAAACCGAAAAACTAGACGTATAAACAATTGTTGAAGATGGAAAAAGATATTTTGTTTGGTCATTAGGCTTTGTCAATATTTGATTTGTTCGCTAGTCTCGTTTATGCGATATTCCTGGGCACCACCATCAACGGTTTCAATGTAAACACGTCTACCTGGGATTATGGTCGACACCTTGAACATTGTTACATCTTTATAGCGTCGTAAATAAATTTCGTACAATCGAAATCCCGCACCAACTGCATTGAAGACGACCCTAAATCCTCACAAACTTCTATGCGACACAGTCGTTAAAATAACGCAAAAAATTGTATTTTCCCAACAGAAATTAACATTTTCCACCCGTTAAATGTGATAGTGAAAAAGGAAAATCGACTCAATCTTGTGCAGCAATCTTCAGTTGGTTATGAATTTATAAAAGGAAATTAGCCAGCGTTTACTTTCGAAGTTTTTCAAGTTAATTAACAATCTTTCGTCGACGAAAATTCCAGTCGGTTTTTCATTAAATTAATAATATAATAAAAGAGAATCGTCGATACAATTTCCATCGAAAAACGACAAAAACACGAAATCGTTTTTAATCAGATTAAAGCAACCATAAAGTTATTAGTTCGATGAATGTGATTTGTATAAATTTAACTCCCGGGCTTCGTGCGATTTGACCCTGGATTCGTTATGAATTAATGGGATTATAAATATAAATCTTGTCGTTTGTAATTGACACTGGTATTATGTGGAGAATTTTCCACATATCGGTAAAAATAATCACTAGAATTCCATTTATAATCATCATTGGAATATTTCCCCTAATTCGATCACTGGTTACTTAGTCGGGCATAAATGAATCAAATTAAGTTCAAATCAACGTTTATGCCGATATAATATCGACCGACTATTCAGTAAATATTGGTAATGCGTAATTAAGAGGTATTTAAACATAAAATTGAGTGATTGATAAGTTGAAAGTTATTTCATAGATTGTCCCATCATCCACCTCCGGCGGAACTTCCCCGGTAATTTTAAGGGTTAGGTCGATGCAGCCACCCGAAAGTTCACTTATAGTTGTATAAGTAGTTGAAGTCCTGGACCATGGAGGCTTAAATGTTTAATTAGCTGGTTTCATTTGGGGATTTAACCGAAAAATATAGTGGCGTAATTGTTGTGTAGGCCTTGTTGATATTGCTGAATTATTACAAGACTGCAGTTGGTTGTTTTATCGTGCTGTATCTATCCGGTTGAGTTGCGATGAAATTATCGATCTAAAAGAGGTCCGTAGTGAAAGTCGCTCCCTTGTCGAGGGGGTAAAAACAGCGTCGAGAAACTCGAGTTATGAATAACCCGTATCTAAGATGATATAGCATTGAAAATATTCAATTATACCGAAATTTTCTACGATTGAAGAACGGATTTGTGGAAGATCTGACGCTATACACAAGTGGGTGGAAAGTAAAATTGGAGGCTTATATATGTGAATCAAGTCCACTGAACGATAGTCCTTTGTCTGATCATCTTCGCACACACAACCCCCGAATTGTGAAATCAATGAAACTGGCAACGACGCCTCGATTCACTCTCTGCCATGATTGCCGACACATTATACACATTCACAGTAAACTAAAACAGGATGGGAAATGAAATAGATATAGGTCTATTATACACAAACATTTTTCCAGACAAATCGATTGAAAACTCGAACTTTACCGGAATATTAGGGGCGGCGGTGGAAGAATCATACTAACACTTGTTATTGATATTAAAATTACGCTTACAAATCGCAATCGTTGCGTTTTTGTTTTTTTCTCCCTAACACACAAAAAATATCATATAATGTGTTCTCAACGGGGCGGAAACTGCAGCTCCTATAAACTAGAGGTTTAATTTCCGGTAGGAAGAACTACCCAATATCGCATATATCCGTTAGCTGTTAATTTAGTTTTTATCGTACGTCTAATAGAGCTCATTCTCATTTTATAGTCGGCAAAATATCGGTGGAAAGCCTGCATGGTGGAAAATCCGTCGGCAATAAAAGTTTTACTTCGCAATGGCCGGGGGTGTGAACGGCTGCAAATTGCTTAGCCAGGTGACGATGAGAATGCGCTGGAAATTCGTGGGCTCCATTTCGGATAGTCTGTGCGCCACTAGAGGATATTGATCGATATTGATCAACTGAAATTTATAACAAAACAATAATGCATTCAATGAAATTTACAACAGTCCGATAGATACAGTTGCGGTTCATTGAAACTCCTCCCTATAATCTTCAATCATTTATAATTTATCGAAAACAAAAACAGTGAGTACTTAAACTACTAAGGGCTCGTTATGAGAAAGCAACGTACAATTAGGCGAGTAGTCGGTTTTGTAGCAGACAAGGGTGCAACTGAGGTCGATGTATCCCCACCCCCTACCTCATTCCAGTATCATCTTCAACTGAATAGATGCCTTATCCTCCATGCAATAAAATGAAAACTGAACGAATTAGATGGTGGTGTTGTGTTGTTGAGTGTGGAGCCGGTCCTGGTTGGGTGTCACTGGCCGTGGTGGCATGCGGCTGCGCAGGCAGGGGGCTCCATGAGCCGCCACCTCTGCCAAGGCCAGAACTTACCTGCCACATCCACAAATTCTTCTAGTTATCATCGTTCAACTCGATTATTATTCCACGAATTACCATCGATAAAAAATTTTCAACACCTACAACAACAACAACAAAAAATCGATTTCGTCCCTTGAGAATCCAGCCCAAATTGATTATTGGCGGTTTTTTACCACCATTTTTTTTTTTTGTAGCCGCATCAATTATAGAAGGGCGAGGTGAACTTCCTTTTACGGTCTGATCGTTAGACCCTGATCTTTTTTGTTGGATCCGAGGCGGAGAGGCTTGAAAAACTCGAGACAAAGGAGGCTTGGACAATATATAAATCTGATCGCATTTATAGCGGATTTAATCATTTTTGATGCTGGAATTTAATAAAATCATTGAATTTCGACAATGAGATCCTGACGCGTCCGAAATTATCCAATAAGAGAGTCGGAAATTTACAAAATCGGATCTAGCTAATTAGCGACGCGGAAATTCTGAATTTTCACAGTCCGAAAATCGTGATCTATTGAGAAAGGATAAGCGGGTGGTGATTAAATTTTTGCTAATTTTCCGCTCGTGACTAGGAACAAAATTGAAGGTTTGTAGATCGTTATAATTATATTTTTTTTTGTGCATTATTTAATATCAGCCTTTTCTGTTGTTGGAATGCGTTATTTTGAGTACACCACCTGCCTGTTTCAACACACGTCACAATCGAACCACACCTGCTCTGATAACCGAAACAACCGTCGAAAATTTTCGACAAAATAACGTTACCGTTATTAGGAACTTGTCAATCATTAATCGAAGGCCCCCATATTGATAAACAACAATGCTGTGATAACACGCAGATATAAACTCAATTTTTTCCATTAGCCGTTGAACATTATCGATCCGGAATTCCAAACAATACACGGTATCAGATAGAGCCAAATTGATAACAGTATTTTATAATTAACGGAAATTGAGAATTGTTCATTGAAATTATTGATTCATAAAAGTAGAGTTATTCGATAGTTTGGATCGAATTGGAGAAATCGGTGTTATCGTAACGACCTCTGAGTCAGCCGGTGTTTCCCGGAACGTCGACGATCTCGTAAAAATTCTGTAATATCGCCAAGTATTTCACGGCGAAATCTCCATCATCGTTCGAATTCGGCGTGATTTCGCGCGACAACTGCAAATTCCGATAAAAGAGAAATTTCGCTTTCTTCCCATATGATGTCAAAATTTTCGAGTTCATCGACGATTCCGTAAGACTAGCAACGTAATTCCGAACATACGTTTACCGATTTGTTGGGTAATCCACTTTAATTAGGCGATTTGTTGCAATATTCAATAATGGTGGATGCGCCGCTACTCGCGAAACCGCCACTACTCCAATTAAGGGGCTTCATCTTGGAATTATTCGAGATGCGATCCTATATCGAATCGGGGGTGGACCTCCCGCACACGAAGCAACATGGGTGGTAGAGCGAGATCGGTTTTTTATTTTACAACTTCCGTCTTGAGTTTCACCGAAATCAAAACTTATATATTAAATCGAACGAAATAAATCGCACGATCGGCCCGAATTGAAATGTATTTATTTTCGTTATCGCAACCAATTGAATTGTAAAGATTTTAGTTGATTGAACTTAATAAAAGTTGTTGAATTTATATCGGTCCTATACACCATCAAACGATTTATTTCGGTTTCGTGTTCGGCTACGTTAATCGATTGGGAGAAGAAGCAATCGAAAATAGCTACCGATGTACTTTGAATGATTGTAAATAAATTACAGTTGTAATTCGAAAAGGGGATTGGACAACCTGTACAGTCGATTTGGCGAGCATTTGGTTTTCGGTGCACAAACACATTATCTCCCAGTTGATTAAATTGGGGCTTTACTAAACAACTAGAGTGTTTGTTGTAGTTCCGAAAACAGCATCTCTAATATTCAGCTATTGTGAATTATTGATAATCTAATTTGAATTCCATTCACGTCGCTTTAATTATCATAAAAAACACTCATTGACATTCTTCAGAACACTCTTATTGAACGGATAGATTTATGGAAATAGCGCCTTTGTTATTTCGAATTAAATATAAAATTGTGGGCGACCTAGTTGCGACATATAACGTTGTAAAAGTGATTAGTTCTACGGTTAATGGATCGTTCGATTACGTTATTCAAGGTGTGAAATCACTGATAACAGTTAATTATCCCTCGCAACAATTCAATTATATTCTGATTCATATTTGATGTAAATATAAAATAAATTTCAATTCACCAATCGAATTTAATTCAACTTCTCATTATTTACCGCCCGTAAATTCCAACATCGAAAAAGTCTTGGCTCGAATTCTGCTTCTTTTTTCTGGTACTTACCCCAATCTAGCAGCTATCCCTTATCTTGTTCGCATTACCACGTCATTCCATAGACGTCAGACTAAATAGAATCGATCTATATCCGGTCTTTTGTTTATTCCACTATAGGTATATTGTTGATGTTTCTCGAAATGTCGTCTATTCGACTATCGATATCGCAAAATTTCCTTCCCGACCCTGTCTAGACGAGGTATAAGATGGTCAATATTTGATGGAATGTGCATTTTGCAAGGAAAGAAGTCTTATATTTTAGCCGATCCGATAACAGTGTCAAATACCACAGCCGGAAATGTTGATTCGATCAATGAAGATCAATTTCCGCAATATTTGATATGTTGAAATTGTTATAAGTTGACGACGGAAGAAGGGTTGTTTTTTCTTGTAATTATTTCAAGTAGAAAAAGTGAGTCTTTTTTTTTGTAAAACAAATTACAATTGTGACTGGCAAAGACTTAATGTCAGACACAAAGAACATCATTTTTAAATGTCGGAATTTGAGCGATAACAACTATATCTCTCTCTTTTTATTGTTCTTCGTCGTTGGCTTTGTGTTTTCTAATCCCTCATTGTATGAATATAAGAATGGTGTTCGTCTCGTTTTTATTGTTATCGTGAACGAGGAATTCTACTAAAATATTTGTGTACCGAAAAAATTATCGAATTTTCCACAATATTCGTTGGAAAAACACTTGACTGATTTTTAATAACTTTACGTAGCACCATTCGACTGCAATAAATCTTAAAAGCACAAATTTGACTTGCAAATTCTCAAACGCGAAACCACCCCCTATCCAATAAGGGCGATATTCGCCAATTTTCGAGCTAGCTCGCTCATTCTCGCACGTTAACATTCAATCCAATTTGGCGGTTGTTAAGACGCTTTGTATCAAGTTGTTCTATTTTCATAGATAATTTCGATCAAAAAATATGAAAGTTGTAGATGGAATTAGTTTTCAATGGGCTCGAAAACAGGTAAGGTCCACCTTGACCTGGCAGCCATCATCACAGCCTACCTAAAGACACAATAAACCTTTTCTTGCCCAAACCTGTTTCAACAAGCCATTTATCACAATAGATCGCTGGAAACTCGAGGTGGCTTTGTTGTGGCCACCAACACACACACCTTAATTGATATCGAATCTTCGAGATTTTCCAATTATCAACTAGACGCGTGATATTTTCCGATTTTCCAATCATAAATGTTCTGTATCTGGTTGTTTTCAGTACAAGTAGTTCCGAAAATAGCACGCTGGCAAATCTCCAACAAAATGACCGGTCTAATTTTCGGTTTTTCCACCAAAAGCGACTTTTCCCGTCTAATCCGCGATAATATAGAGAATTGGCAATTTTCTCCGATTCGTGGATCTCCAATTGAACGCTTCAAATATCGGTATAAACTTGTCTAGAAGGATTAGGGCCGGCCGTTTAGATGGTGGAAAGTTCAAAATTTTCGCCATAAAATCGGACGTTTTTCAAGCGAACTGCTACGTTTTCAAGAGCGCAATTTCCATAATTATTCCAATAATTTATTGTTATTCAATGATAAATGGGGCTTTTCGTCGAATTGTCGACGACGAACGAGCAATTTCGGTGCAGGTGATGTGAATGATAACGAAGCGATTTGTTACAGGCTCGACAAAAATTAATAACGTCAACTAAACATTACTAGTGTTGATACGAAAATTTGGCTCATGAATAAAGCTTATTGCAAATTAGCGAATTAGTAGGTTTGTTCCGAGTGCGACGCTCTTCTAAGCCTTCTTCTGCGCCGACTCGGTAATCCAATCTAGGAACAAAGCTAATGTTTTGCAGTTTTTCCGCATTCAAGATCAATAGATAGGAGTAACGGTTGCAGTCTGGCCCAGCAGGAAATTCCGTTACTGGAAATTGATTCAAAATCTAATGAACGTCGTTTGGCTAATTCTAATATACGGAAATAGACATTGTTTAGAATATAAAAGACCTCCGAGGGTTGTTAAACTGAACAATACATAATACTGTGTAATATAATAAAGTATCAGGTAGCAAGATCCCCATAATTTCGTTTGTTCGCTTTTACTCTAGTTATTTACGATTTTTGACTTGATCCCATTGAGACTGTTTGGTTAGAGCTAGTTTGAAAAAAATACGACCATCTCAACAGACAAAAGTCCTCAAATATTCAATGTGTCTGCTTCCTTCGTCGATTCTTTCTTTAGCGAACGAAGAAAAATTGAAAGATCTGTTATCAGACTTTCGAATATAGTGTCGGAAAATAATCGTCAGTTTCCAATTGATTCGATCACGTTCGAAATAATCTGCCAAGTCGGCATGTTGTCACACATCGATTACTTGTTGTTGTTGTTGTTTATCACAGCAAAATAAGGTTAAGGAATATACGATAAACAATAAATTACACAATTAATTGACATTAATTAATTTCAATTGTAGTAAAGACTAATTTGTGAGCTTTAGTTTATTGGCGGATGATCGAGCTTTTTTGATGGATGGCAAATGGTATTTCCTCCTAAAATTGGGCTTTGTTGCTATCGGCAATTTCGAAATGTGTTGAAAAATCATTGAATTCCATCAACTGAACCGATAGAAAAGGGCGCTTTGTTATGTAAATTCGAAATGTTCATAATCGATACGAATGCAATTGTAAAAGTCAACATATTCAAAATGCTCAATATGTAGCATTGAAATTCGTTAACAATGGAATATTCATCAATTTTCCAATTTGATTTTTGAAATATAACCCCCTCCCCCATATTGGAAACTTTCCACAATTTATAACATTTTAGTTTCGTTCCCGAGATGAAAAAAATTAGTCTCTCGCAGTCCCTCAGAGTCTCTGAGCATCCCCCGAGACTCTATCTCATCCTTTTTAGAGACTCAATCTCTGATTTGGAGTTTGTCAATAAATATCGGAGTCTCCCTGCGTCTTTCCACAATAATTTATAACATTTTACTTTCGTTCCCAAGATAAAAACAATTTAGTACCTCACAGTCCCTTAGAGTCTCTGAGCATCTCCCGAGTCTTTTTTAGAGCCTCAATCTCTCATTTGGAGTTTCTCAATAAATATCGGAGTTTCCCTCTTGATAAATATCAGAGTCTCTCTTGCGTCTCTCGCAACTTACAAGAGTCTGCAAATGACAGATTTGAGTCTCTTAGAGGATCAGAAAGAGACTCTGAGACAGGTCTTTTAAGAAGTTCCAAGACTCAAATTGATCTCGGATTGAAACAACTCGTTTATTCAACAAAGCTTTCCCGATAATGGCGGCAATCGAGCTTTTCCATTTAACGACGATGGGCTCGAATTGGACAATTGTGTAAATTACACCATATGTCGGTTGTAGTTGCGGCCGCACCCCATCAACCTGCCATCAGGGACTGGAAAATGATTAATGGTGCGGATGGAACCACCGCCTCCTCCCCTATCAACCCAACAACAACAACAACAACAACGGAATAGTAATCATTGAAAAATTAGGAGTCTCGCTGTGAAGATTTATAAACATCTTGAATTATATAACAATAACGAACCGTATTTTCTCCCCTTCTAGGCAATTTCTCTCTTTCTCTAGCAATGGAATTCTTAGTAAAT
>JAZBGZ010000521.1:18480-28891 GCA_037414795.1 Stenodera caucasica | reverse complement strand
TCACTGGCCCCAGCTATTGTCTCGCCACCCCCGTCAGCCCGGATCGGGTCATCCGGCTTATATACATGCAGTTCAACCAGCACTTATATACGAATAAGTAGATAAATATATAAAATAATATGTCGACAATCCGTTGTCCCGGATTTGTGTCGAGATAATTACAAAATTCTCAATTAAACATATTCTACATATTTCTCTCTCTATTTTAATACAAACTTTGTTTACATTAGAATTAAATTTGTTTTGGTTTATTTAGAGTGTAATAGATGCAGCACTATTCGAAGTCGTTTTTTTTTATGAAAAAAAAAAGCATCACTAATAATAACATCCACATATGTCTATATTTGGACGACTCTGTTTCGACCCAATTAAACAAGGTTCATTAGCTCGACATCAATGTTGATGTTACGCCGAATATACGGAAAATGGGCCGGGATATCAAAATTCCAACTCACTAACAATAATTATCCTGCTGAAAAACAGACAATACACACGCTAGTCGATCTTGAGCCAAGTCGACTGGAGCGCATCCGGTCCACTATAACAATATAAACTACATCAAATGATGAATTTATGTAAATTACCGAAATACCGCACAATAGATTGAAAATAAATCGCTAGTTTCAAATGGCGCATTATCATAAAAATGGACAAATACGCTAATTCCAGTTGTGGACGATTATTTCGACTTTTCGACAAATTTTATGGATGATCTTTCGAACGTATAAATAAACACAACATTCCACAACTGTAGTATAAGGCATATGTTTTTCGGATTTTTCTTTCAAATAACGCAGAAACACCAACACCGGATGAAGGACGAAAAGACATATGTTTATCAACATGATAAATATTAAAACAAAACCAGATTCTCCAGCATTATTTCCGTTAATTTTGTTTATTTATTCGTATATTGTTTGTGGTATCGATTCGAATTTACCACCACAAAAATAATCGACACAACAATGATAATAATTACCATATGGGGAAAAATCACAACTTTCACACCACTTTCCCTTATAACTATTTATAAATATAATAACTCCATATTGTTATTGTCGTAGTAATCGATTTGAATCATTGATCCTCCCCGATTCCAATTATATAATTTATTAAGAGAAAGTCAAGAGAAATAATAAATTTGGCTCGATTCAAAATTCAATTCAATCAAATGACTATTGATCGGTTGAAAGGTGTAGATTTGAAACTGTATTGTCAGTAAACCGTTTAACATGATTTCCACCCTTCATGTTTACCTGGTGGTGGTTTCATTAGGGGATGCTGAACAACAACAACAACAACAACAACAGTACGGAAGCTCGGTTTTAAAATTAATAACATCGCCAGAAAATTGTATTTTCATGAATATTTCGTTTCTCTATTAGTGGTGGTATTTTCATTCTCTAAACGTGACAACATTGTGGTTGAACAAGTCATTGTTAAATACCTTAAACAGAGGACAACAAACGGTCTTCAAATTCCTTATAAAGACCAAACAACAAAACGGCCACATGACCGTATTCACTATTCAATAATGTTATAATTTACAGGTGAAACAACTAAACTATTTAAAATTTTACAGACTCGAATTAGTTGATTAATTTATGAAGATTTCTCGTTTAAATTATAAGAAATATCCGACAACCATATGGGGGTGTCGTTGGGAATGCGGTGGAAATAGACAAGAGAACCATTCATGTTCATCCCCATGGCCTTGGGTGTGTAATTTGTGACTTTCAAGTCAATCCCCAGATGTGCCCCATCCAATAGAAAACAACATTTAAAAGATTATATATTTACATTAACAAAAAAAAAAGTCTAATTTGTCAGACGTTAAACATAAAAACCAGACTCTTCTACTTCAGAATGGTTTTTTCTAATCCAAATCAAAGTTCTAACAGTAGCTTTAAACATGAGATTTTTAAGTATTTGTGACATGTTGACGATAATAAAAATTTCCCATATTTTTACAGTAAGCCCATAAAAGAAAAAAAAACGTTAAACAAAGGACCGATTCTCTTTGAAATAATAAAGTTTATTTTGTAATAATAAGATTAGAACAACAAATATTGACAAGATGAAAAAATAATAATAAATAAATTTTAACGGTAGATAAAAGTGAATGTTTTACGAAATTCAGGAAATTAGAATGAAGCCGTTGATTGGAAATTTTAGAATCTAGAATATCAATCAAATATTGCTATCAATTTGATCATCATAATCATCAGTCGATATATCGCCGGATCACAAATTTAATCTGATTTTCCAATCTAAACGTCTTGTCAGATAATTTCCCCTTGTAGATCCCGCATTGATTTTTTTTTTTTCAACAATTTCAAAATCATCGGTCTCGTCGAACTGGTATTTCAATTAATTCTCTTCGTACAGTTGCCGGATGAGTTTGAATGTTTTACAAAACTAATTCGAACTGTACTTGTGACATTTACAATGACAATCTAGTTAGAATTCGAACAATTTATTGTTTGTAAGCAACAAGTTTTCCAGAAATTGAGTTTGTTTCTCTCTCATTCCAATTCTGACTAAATTAGAAGATTTGCACTAGCGAAATAGCGTAGATTAGATTGAATTTTTATTGAGATTTTTGTAGCGTTAGCCGTTACTAATTGAGGAGCATCCGCACGCGCACGTTAACGTTCCCGCAATGAGCACACTTACCGATATAAAAAAAAATTAGTCCATCGCAGTCGCTCAGTCTCTGAGCACCTCCCGAGTCTCTTTTTAGAGCCTCAATCTCTCATTTGGAATTTCTCAATAAATCGCCCTCGCGTCTCTTGAGTCTCTCGCAACTTGCAAGAGTCTCCAAATGAGAGATTTGAGTCTTCAAAAAGAGAAGCTCCGAGACTCAAAAATTTGATCTCGGATTAACTTCTCAAGTAGAAAAAATAGCAAAATATCTATCATTTTATATCGTTGTAATTTTGTTTTGGAACAATTTTATTCAAATTTCCGTAAAAATTCCACCGATAAAATTCCACACAGCAAATAGGCATAAAATAAATTAAAAAGACGAAATGAAGTTTACATTCAAACAAAACAATCTTCTTATTATAGAGCCCATAAACCTTATCTAGATAAACGATAGAAATCTTTTATCATATATAAACTTGATTTTTTAAAAGCACGACCAACATTAATAAAAATATCGCCATTTTTATTATTATTAATATTCATTACAACATTGCTTCAGTATTTTTCCTGGCGGATAATTGTTATTTATTTTGGTCACGTCTTGGGGTTTTTTCTTTCAATTTTTTTTCTTTTTTTTCGAAAAGAATTTATTAAAGTCAATGTAACTGGGTCTCGTTTTCATTTATTATAATAACTCATAAAGACTCCACATTGTTGTGGGTAATGATAACAATGAAAAAAAGTGTGGCATAGACGAAAATGGAACAATGCGAATTTTTGACGCAATTAATTCGGAATGCGAATATTGGAAATGTCTCGATTTAATGGCTACGTAAATTTTAAATGAGAAAAACGTTGAAATGAGAGATACGAATTTTTTTCGTATAGGGTTGAATAGAAACTTTCTATTTGATGCGAACGTTTAGCAATTTGAATTTGTAAAACGCTAAATGATTTTCCATTTTATTTAAATTTCGGTATTTTACAATTCAAGAATCTCTCCTACTGAGAATTAATTAGAGAACTAAACCAATATTTATAGAATAGTCTAGTTTTTTGCTGTTTTATGCATTTTCGAGTCGTTTAATTGAGCAATTTCATCAATTCCAAATGAAAGCCCATCTCAAAATGTGGATTATAAATTGGGAATACAGCTGGGAAATGGATTCATTTTTAATTCATCACCCGTTTTTTCGGGCTCTTTCCACCAGATTTTCCCATCTTGTTCTTTTTGAATTATTGTCAAAGTAGACAATCAATTTTGAATATTGCTATTCATCTCTTAGAACACAAATCCGAGAGTTTTTTTCGATTATTTATGCAAGACAAGGCCCGATTTCTCCCATCATAAATTTCCATCCACTCAAAGTGAATATTTTCGCGAAAATCATCTATACAAAAACTAGACTAGATTCGTTTTCAGCTAACAGAAACGCCTTAGTGTGAACCAAGCTTAAAATGCTTCCAGTTCATTATAATTTATAAAACTACTTCGTACAAAACGGTTTTTGATTTTTTGTCTTCATTTGTGATTCTATTAGAAATAAATTCATCCAACTTTATGAATATAGAAGAAAAACTTAATTGAAAACTTCATGATCATTATTGTTCCGGAAAAATATATCGACCGTTATTGGAAAACAAAGTTTTCTTCATTATTGTACCGGCAGTATAATTATATTCGAGTAAAGGCCTTTTGTTATTGTAAAAAAGTTTTCGAAACTCAATAACTTCCGCATTAAAATGACCTATTTGCATGAAACTGTTGCAGCCATATGTGTTTATAATGAGATGATGTTATAGAAGTCAAAATAATTAATTCTCGGTCTAAATGTCAGCTAAACAATTTTTTTTCGAAATATCCCCGATAACGCGGAAAAAATCGAAATTAATTCGAGGAATCTCACAATTTCAGATGATTTATAATAAGGGAGCAAATTAGAAATAAAATTGTAACTTTGGGTCAATTTTTCCCCTCCATCGTGGATTTCTCTAGGTGCGGCAAGATTCATCGAAATCCGGGAGACGAGATTTCCGGATATCCCGCTGTCTATCCCGCCATTATGGTCTGGAATCCTGTAAGGATCCGTATCGAAGCATCCATACAGGGCCCGCATTCTAGTTTCGAGTACCCTCAAACAGCCCCATCTATATTTGCACATATGCGCTATATAGGGGTAAGTTATGGTTGTGAATTGTGGATATGGTTTCTTTGTTCCGGTGACACGCTATTGTTCCATTGATTCGACAGTTTAATTACTTTGTTTGAATAACGGACGATATTTTTGTTGGAAATTAGCGACTTTATTAATTCCGTCGGATTTTTACGGTGAGTCGGCTGGAAATTAATTTTCAACAAATTCTCTCCATCATTATTACTATTATTTGCATTATTGATGCCGAAATTCAATAATAGTATGAGTCATTTGTTGAGAGGGTGAACGTGGAGAATCCATTCGCAATGACTCATTGTCTGGGGGATATTCGTTGGGGTGGTTCAATTAATTTTTGAGCATGTGGCCGTTGCTAAACTCGAAATATATTGGTGTAGGTCGGTGATGGATGAATTCTCTCTCCATCTATCTAGTTTATTTCTTCTATTGTAAGCGAAATTTCTAAATTGACCTTTACGTTACTCTCAATTTCTGAATTATATAAAATAACCTTGACATGTCTGGATGTAATTCAAACTCATCACCCATCATATTATATTTTAAATATGGATTTTATTACAATCATGGTTTCGAATAATTATTAGAAAATTTGTGATTTCAATATAGAATATGATCTTATAGGTGAATAAAGAGAGTGTTGATGTAATAATGTCAACATTTCTCCTTGACTCTTTTCAGTTTTGTTACTTAGCTTTCACTACATAAATCTATTCGATTCGATAAATATCGTAACGAATATACAATGCCCGCCTTGATATCGACAGCTAGAAACGATTTTTCCGGCCGATTCTACAGCTGAATTGTCTTCATTTAACGACGTCAATAAAATATCGAATTGAACTAAAGATAAATCGCGCCAATTAGCGGACTCTCTCATTGAAATATCGCTGAATTATAAGCCCGTTTGAATTTTCGCCAACTTCGTTGAAATTCGCTTACAATTCCCATTATCGATCGATTAGGTTCAGTTAAATAGTACAACATTAATCATAGATGTGGGTGCGTGACACCGTCTCCAATAACCATTAATTTACCCGAAAGGACTGTTTCTCTCTTTCGCACGCTTGAATACGACGATATTCATCGCAATTTTTTCCCAGTTATCAAAAAAACTATATACAGAATTCCTCTCAATTTGAATCTAGCGCGTTTACAATTTTCGATTTAATTAAATTGGCCGATATAGAGAGCGGCTTCGATTCTCTATCCTTTTCTCTCTTGATAGTCATAATCTCTACATGCTTTGATCATAAATCCTGAAAACGGATTAATCCGACTGAACGTTATTATGATAGAATCGAGCTTGACATCAGTATCGAAAGCTCCAACAACAAATAAATCCGGTTGAACAATGATCGAATTTTATTAATTGGAGTAAGAAAGATTTAACGCAACCCACAATACAACCACGTATATTTTCTTCAAAGATTTCCGAATTGGATAGGTAATCACAGTAGTCGAGAACGAAACGGAAAGCTCCCAAGAGAAAAAGTGGGTTTTTTCCCATTATTCTCCACATATTGTCCGCTTTCTTTCTATTATTCGATTTTCTATTGCTATATACGGGAAATTTCGTCGAAAATTATTGATGCCTTTAGAAATACATTATATTGGGGAAATTCTATTATTCGACTTTATTTTATTGTTGTTGTTGTTTCAGCTACAGTCGACGAATGGGAAATGGACAAGGGGGCGAATTAGAGCGTAACGGGGATGGAGACCCACATCTACATATCGATATTGTTATCAATTCGGGAAATTGTCTTGAAGTGTAGACTCGAATTATGGGAGTTGCAGACAAAATTTTTAGAGAGGCGGAAATCTGGAATTGTGGCCGAAAAAACACCTGGACAATAATCGATTCGCGAAAATGTTTCTTTAACGAATGTCTAGACGAATTTTGTGCTGTCTACTTAACGAGTGGGAATTCTCGCGATCAATTGAGAGACGAAATCGAATTGGAGCGTTTTCGAGATGGAGCGGCAAATCGCAATCAGATTTCGATACGTTCATCATTCATGATCTGACGCTAAACAAAATCGATCCAGTTAGAAATGTGATTTGAATACAATCGAATCGAATTGAATGCATTCATCCGAATGCGTCCAACAATTTGGAAGAATTGACTATAGCAAATTTCAAACGATATGTAATGATAACTGTTGATAATAAACGTGGAGTTTATAAGAGAAAAAAATTGTATTTTTTTGTTATTATCGATTATTAAATAAAATTAACTCTATTAATCTACCCCAGTCAATTTCATTTGTCGACAAAGTACAAAATTTGAATTAAAAATCCCAAATTAGGAGATAAAAAAGTTGAAATTTATCATCGTTATAAAAAAAACTCCATTAGCATTGTTTCGTTTACATATATATTCAGTTCTGTAGCCATATTTTTATACAATATAATTTTCGACGGACCGCGAAATTAACTTCACCCCTTCAGACGAATAACCGTTTATCTAATTGAAGAATTCGGAAGTCGTCGTCGAACGACTGTAATCGCTCAAATTGCTCAACTAGATCACTTTTAATCGAGCCAAGAACTTTCCAGTAGTTTTTCGACCCATTCGCGCATCGTGCGATGCTCAACTACATTTCTGAAGGTTGAAGTTTATCGCCTAAGTTTATCAATTATTATTAGTCAATTATTACATATTTCTACAATTGGAATTATTGGATTGAGAAATATGTCAGTTTTATATAATCAAGAATTGTTGTTTTATTATTATATCGAGTATTTAGCCATTTGGTTATTTTCCCCCAAAAACCGATAACAGTTGATTGATGCCAAATTTCCTAAACAAGAATCTATAGACACATTCACTTGAACTATTCGAATTTCCGCACAATCTGCTATACGAAGTTCCGCAATTTTCCCAGAAAAATCATTTCTTCATTTGCCAAAGCGAACGAGATCATTTAGTCACAGGAAGTCATAAAAGATGCGAATCGACTTGGAAAACTCATTCGGAGAAGATTCCCGGCTGGAAATGAAGATAATAAAGCGGTTTTTTTCACACAATGAAAAGCGATCATTGAAGGATTTGTAATTATTTTAAACAAGAATCCAGGTTGAAGGTCGCCACTTCAAGGCTCTTGCTCGAATTTCAAGGCGAAATCATCAATTGTTTTTGTACGAGATAAATTCCTTGACAACAAAACTACCCCACTTGTCGACGAATTAACAAAAAAAAAAAAATAGACCAATACGAATTCGAGTTGAACCAACATTATTATTAAAGGTGATATTTTATAGGAGCAACAATGCCGAATGTAACTTGACTTGGACGAATTTATTGAATTTTTGGTCTCTAGAGGGATGATGGCCGGATGGCCGCCATCATCAATCTTCTCATATACATAAGCTGGGAGGGTTGTTTTTAAACGATATCGGTAATCCATCTCATGTATAACACATGAGTTTTTGGCGTATTGTTTCGTCTATAATTACTTCGAAACTAATGCCTCCAATTGTGGCATTGACTCAAATATTGGCTTAATATTGAAATTGATGATGATGTTTTATTTATTAAATATTCCATTCGTAATTTATTCAAATTTCAATTTAGAGTTAATCAGATTAGGCAACTACTGTACCGTTTCCGCAGGTAATTTAATAGGTTTCTGATTAGACTGCAGTTTAATTAGACGGCTCTATCATATTCGAGTGCATCAATTCCAGAAGCTAATCCAACTTCACTTCGTTCTGGCGCATTGATAAAAACCGATTTTTTTTCCGAAAATATTCGATAATGTCAAAATTGTTATCAACGAAGATTCTATTAATAACGTATTTGAAAAGGAATTTTTCGATCGGAAAATTTAGTCTTCGCCATTTAGAATAATCAAAAATAATATTGATCACGTGATTTCGAAATTATTTAAATATAACGTCCAGTTATCTATCTCTTGGATAATCATCATGGCAACAGTTCAGTTCAATAGCGCTTCGCCTTACAAAGTTCCCCCATCTCATACTCCCGAAGAAGATCTCCGCTATAAACAGTGAGTATTTGGGCTAAATTTATTATTTTCGGACAATTTTTCTTCTTCTCTCATATAGATATGAGAATGATGTAAAAGCCGCCCCTAGATCAGTGCCGGAACGTTACGGATTCGCTTTATTCGGCGTCGGTCGTGCCGGAACAATTCATTTAAATTTTCTAGTAAAACAACATCGCATCGATCTACTTTATATAATAGATGATGATAAATCAAAATGGGATAAATTACGGTCTTATTGGAATTTACAAGATGTGAAATTTCTAACCAGCTCCGAGGCTTCCGTTGTTTATAAAGATAAACGGTAAAATTTTCAACAATAACAACAATAATAATAATAATAATGATAATCTTGAATAATAGGGTTAGAGCGGTAGTTGTCGCATCGCCGACTATCACCCACGAACAAATAGTCGATACGGCATTAGAAAATAATAAAGCCGTATTTTGCGAGAAGCCCGTAGCTGAAAGTATTGAACAAACAAAAGCTTGTTATGATAAAGCGAAGAAGATGAAACAGCCGTTATTGAGCGCCTTCAACAGGTATGATGAGAGATTGGATGATTGGTCGATTATTGATGATATTTGATTATTTTCTAGACGATTCGATCCGTCTTATAAGACGGTGAAGGAGCGAGTGCGTCGCGGCGATGTCGGTAGAGTTTTAACTGTTAAAGTCACCAGTCGCGATTCCCCATTACCCCAACTCGATTATCTATCGATATCGGGTAGAATTTTCCATGATTGTGCTGTACACGATATCGATATGATTCTATATTGTCTTGGTGAATATCCGACTAAAGTATCAGTGATGGCCAAGGCTAATATACCGGAAATTGCCGATATAAACGATTTTGATACTGTAGCGATTTTATTGTCGTTTGAAAGTGGAGCTATTGGGATGATCGATTTGAGCAGGATGTGCGTTTATGGTTACGATCAACGGCTAGAGGTCCATTCTTACACTCACATTTATATTTCATCATATTCAACTTATTTATTTGTTTAGGTATTCGGCCAGAAGGGCATGATAAAAGCGGAAAATCAACAGCCTGTGGTCAATGTTCAAACCTACAGTAACGATTCGGTGACAACACCGCCGATATTTTATTCATTTGCGTCCCGATTCGCCGACGCTTACGAGCTCGAAATGCTGCATTTCCTCGACGTATTAGACGGTAATTTCCACCAAATAGAAACATTCACCATCGATATTAATTGCTGAATTATAGGCAAAAGTGAGCTGTGCATAGACGTGAAAGATACTTTGGCGGTTAGCAAAATTGCCTCGGCTTGTGAAGAGGCAGCTGATACTGGAAAAGCTGTTGAACTCAAGTGGTCTAAAGAGGAACTACCATCAACTCAAGCACCAAATCGCTCCGGCCATTGACGTTAATCACCTCATTAGGAAAAACTACCAACTCCATCGACAATCTTGACGTTTTTCCCACGAGGCAATTTCCCCTCGAATATGCCGATTAATAAATAAATTGTCGATATTTACGTTGATTATTTCCTAATATGAACCTAGTTCCGGTCCGGATTATTATAGTAGTGTAATAATAAACAGCCTTGGAG
>JAZBGZ010000521.1:7209-18389 GCA_037414795.1 Stenodera caucasica | reverse complement strand
ATAATTTTGTTTAATTGACAATAATAAACGGCGACACGCGATTTCCGAATTAAATATCGATAAAACATTGTAATTTATATTTTATTTAGAACAGTGCGAAATTTAGAATAATCGCCTTTTCAATATTTGAAAGACGAAAGTGATGTTGATAAAAACAATATCAGTATTTCGAATCGGCAATAACAAATTTTCAATTATCATAAATTGTTCCAGATTTTTCTATAATACTTTGTTGTAGTCGGAATTTCGAAAATCAGTCGAGATCCGGGGACTCCTCCCCGTCGTTCCCATTTTATGGGGCGATATTTTTTTTATTGTCGCTTGATGATCGCTTCATTATTGTGTTGCAATATCGATTCGGACATTTATTATTGACGGTAATAAAATTCCCCCAATTCCCCATGCATATGTAGACAGAGAGAGAATGCGTGAAAAATCGTTGTTAAACGGCATTACTGCAATTACCTAACTGTACATTATTGAATTGCAGATATGATGGGAAACTGAACGGATGACGCACAATGAATTATCGGCTTGATCGATCAGTTGTGCGAGAAATAATGCACAATATTCAGAATTTAGAGGGTGTTTCCGATTAAATAAGCCACGTGTTCGAACGTGTTTGTTTAGAGAGGACACAACAATTGACCAGATCCGCTCGAAATGCGACCAACATTAGAATTTTTAATTGAATTGAATTTATGTTGATTTTATCAATGGAATAAATTAAAATTGGTACATCCAGTCGTTGTTGTTGAAGTTTGCTGAAGAAATCGATAATGGTGGAACGGTTCACCGTTAAATCTGTGTCCAAAACGCAATATCCTGTAGATTATTGTAAATCTAGCGAAATAAAGCAATTAAAACGACGACAAAACTCGCATAAGTGAATTCAGCTCGCATTTCAATCAGACAATAAATATTTTATACTCTGTTTTACATTGTATGATGAACAACGTAATAACGTTCAATTATTTTCAATTTATTCTAATGTCGATTCAGCAAATCCGGCAAATTCTAATTATTCTATTGTTCGATATTCGAAATAATAGCAACCGAAATAAAAGTATTGATCGTTGGATATTGTAAGAGTTGCACCCTCTTCAAATCCGGAACTATTATAACGATGATTCAGGGTATTTTCCACTGATTAGTTCTACAGTAGAAGTAACGAAAAATAGTTGGAGAACACTATTCTGTTTTATATTCATTTACAACGCCCCCGGCATCTATTTTTATGCTGTTCAAACAATAGACTTAGCGCAAATTTAATTATCTTTGTCTAGGGAGTTGAAGCTAGAGTTTCCATTGAACTTTCTGGAACGGTGGCGAATTATTCAAGGAGAACAGTCTGTGGATAAATTTTCGAAAACACGAATTAACTATATTATTAATTATTACAAAAGCCGCTCTCGAAATTACATTCAATAAATTATTTTAGCCTCTTTAATCATAAATAGAAACTAAAATCAATCCATAATAAATAACAATGAATTATTGTTGTAATTTTATTATGATAAATATATTACAACTATATAAATATGAATTGGCAATAATTTATTATGAATAATATTTCGCTCAATTATTATCGTATAAATATCGGAAAAAAGTTGAAAAATTGATCCGGCCTGCGCCGGGACTCGAACCCGCGACGTCCCACTTCGATTCCAACCATCGAAAGACTTATTGATCGCAAATAAGAAAAACTGTGAATTTTCTCGGGTCCCCGGTCCAAACGCCGAATTAATCTTGGAATTTTTCCTCCAAATAAGAGATTATAATTATAGCGGAACTAGTCGAGATGAATGATTTTTATCCAACATTAATGATAAGATAAGTATTTTTATTTGAGAGAATCTACAGGACTTTAGACAATTGCATCGACGACAATCATGTTTCGCATAATGGTTATTGCAATATTTGTGATAATTTACTGGTGTATTTGGGTGAATTTCGCTTTATTTAACTCTTAAATAAATAAAATACTAATTGAAATTTTGATTTGTAGTGCGCCAATTGGACATAACTGCGGTGAAAATCCGCCAACAATGAGGTTGGTAATTACCGATTTTATCAATCGAAATACTGAGTTCAAAATTTTTGTTAATTTAGGTGAATTTCCGCCACGTCAACTTCGCTCTATGTCGGAGGCAAATTCACTTTAATATTTTATAATTTTGAAATTTTGTGAATAAATCTGAAAATATTATGAATTCGACATAATTATGTGAAGTTGTTGAATTTAGAGCGTTTTGTATTTCAATTCAATAATTTGAAATTCCAATTTGTTTTTCCACACAATTCCAACGATATAACTTGATTCGATGTCGTAGTTTTAAAAATATTGATTTCTATTTCGAGTTCATTGGAAAGAAGATTGAATAG
This sequence comes from Stenodera caucasica, assembly GCA_037414795.1. NCBI lineage: Eukaryota > Metazoa > Arthropoda > Insecta > Coleoptera > Meloidae > Stenodera > Stenodera caucasica. The sequence goes on along the minus strand of JAZBGZ010000521.1, from coordinate 16,004 downwards.
CTCGTTGTAATGAAATTTGAGCAAGATTCCCATCGAGTTATTATTATTATTATTCTAAAATTGTGTCATCTCTACGGGGAATTCGTAAAGATTGCCTGACGCTAAAAGGTCTTTCATTGGAAAAGATCATAGCTTCGAATTTAAAAAATTGCTATTTGTTCAAAGATTACATAACAATAATTCATGGGTCTTTTTCGAGATTCACGTTGTTTTGTTGCTGTTTTTCTACAAAACGAACATAATTCTCAATTTCGAACAGGCGTTAATAATCGTCGGACAACAAAAAAGTTAATGTTAGATGGAGAAAAAATTAATGTTAGATGGATAAAAAAGTTGTCTGTGTATATATAAATGTGTGTTGTACGACTTTTTCCCATTGTTCCCCATTGCTTTTCGCAAATTGTTGTCGAGCTCCCTAGGGCTCCTAACAACCATTTTGTCCACAACATCCGCTCACTTTTGTTTCAAATAGAAAATGTCTGTATCCAAAAAAAACTTCCATCAATTGTTCGAATAGTTAACAATTTCGAACATTGTCTCTATTTTATGTTTTTACGTTTAATCATTGTATGAAATTACCCTCGAGTATTAATTAAAATTTCACTGTAATAAAATTTACGTACTTACGAATAATTCATAGATTATAATAAGGGAATTATAATGGCTTATTATTATACTTTTCGCTATGCAACAATTTTAGAGATACTATGAACTCAATCGTTTCATTAATTAGCGAGCAGCACAACTTACACAACTTGAAGCTTTTTCGCTGTAATCAATTCGCTTTTGTTGTTGTTGAAATTATAAATTTTGATTTCGAGTTAGGAGATTTGAATAAAAATTCCAAATTAGATTGTTCTCGATAAAAGCCCCATCTAAATTTTGCTCAAGTTCAGTAATTCGCTTGTTTACAAAATTGCCAAGAATTCAACAATAGACACAAGCGTTTCCGAGTTGAAATTCTTCCGGCCAGATTAATTATTCAACAACATCTCGAGTAAACTCAACAATACAAAAGATGGAATTTCGGTAAATTATTCTCTGGTGGATCAGTCTAAGCCGGAACATTGTACAAAAATTTTTATTTATTCAAAATCACCACCAAACAGCGGCGCTGTCTCAATAAAATTAATCGTGGAATTTTTCTAGACGAAATTACTGTACGATGTTATTTCATGTTTTAATGTGGCAGTCGGCGAAGATGCCGGTTGGTCGTTAAACTCGACAAAAACTATAATGTAGGAAACGTCTAGCCGTGATAGAGGGGATGATGGTGGGAGTTCACCCCCGGGCTATTTGGCGATATTCAGGTTCAAGGTTCCGATCAATGATTGGATCTGTTGATTCGGAATTGAGTCCCGATACCAGTCGGATCGCCATTATTATTGCTCTGGGACTTAATTAGATATTATTCAGTCAGTGGAATAAATCTGATGGCAATAGTTAAAAGACAAAGCCCATTTCCGGCTAGCCATTATGAACGTTGTATTTTAGATTGAGCGCTATTGTCGATGAAATTGTCAATTAAATTCGTTGTGGCCGATAGGCGGCCATGAAATTTTCATTGGTGAAATCCGATGATTGCCAACATAAAATTCCAACCATCGTAGTTGATCGGAAAATGTTACGAAATCAAATTGTAAGATATTTAATAAATATATTCGCCCGGCGCATCCACCAAAATTAACAATAACCACAAATTGCGCCTTGCGCAACTAAAATCGCATTATTCAATCGACAAACATCAACTAGATTATATTGGATTTATGCAAAATAGACGAGTAATTGGATTGTTTTCAATGAACGTCGGTCATACGAATTTCACGATTTTCCAACCAACGAAAATCGATTACAACACGTCAATTATTTTTTACTTATAGTCCATTAAACACGGGATCGTAAATTCGATTCTATACTTGTCTATACAGTGTTCTGTGCTATTATTGTTGTTTTTCTCATTTCCCGACAATCAATAATGACGTTCCCCCATTTTCGATAGTTCACGTGAAATATTATCGAAGCCGTTGTAATGTTCCCTTTGTGGCCCTACTAAATACACTTTATTGGTCCAATTTTCGACATTGTATTTTCCCTTGATCTATCATTCTATAACCGAGTTTTGAGTCAACTCGATAATCATAAAAACATCTAAATTTCAGCAGTTTATTTTTTTTTTGTGTGCTTAATTAGAGAATTCCACAATAAAAACTTTATGGTGATGAAAATTTTTATATTTGCTCTTCTCGGAACAACACGTTATAATTCCGGGGCTAAATCAATTATTTAATGGCGTCAAACTGTATTTGGATTATTAAAAAAAATGGAACATTTGATGAGATCTCAGGATAAGCCGACATGGGGAATTGATCGGACTCGAATTTGATTTTCTGGGTTATTTTAGCGGGCTCCAATTCAAGTCTAATAATGTGACAATAAATTCGACTTCAATACTCCATTGATAATTTATAACTAGATACTTGTTAATTCTTGTCACGCGAACATAGCGTTATTAAGTTCAAGATAGAATCCACTATAAATTTGATTTAAAACGCGATTCAACCCTTCAACTAATAGCTGCGACGCTCGAAACTTTTCATATTGCAAGCAATTCATCGACATATTCCTATATACATTTAAATATAGGTAGATAAAGAAAAGATGGCAGCTTATATTGCTCCCTATTTATTGATCTATACGATGAATCCTGATATAATCTCGGTGGAAAAGTGCCCCAGAACCAAATACAGTCTCACCTCAAGGGAGATAAATTTCTTCTACGACCTATAAACAAAAAATTGACAGTTTGGCACAAAAAATGGCTTCAATATGAAGATGGAGAGTTATTTACTGGTCATCTAGTCAGCGTAAATCACCCCTATTGTAAAACATAAATAATCCAAAGTCGTCTCTATAGACAATATTGTCATCCATATTGTGGTCGCGTTATCATTTAAATTCGACATTGACAAATTTACGTTAGATCAATAATACCGAACCAATCTGCATCAGCATAATAATAATAATAATAATAGTGATAATGATGATGAATATGACAATAGAGCCGATCTGGATCTGACAATCTCTATTCGATTTGCATAAAAATCGAATTAACAATTGATCGAACTTCCCCATTTATTTCCAACGTTAATAAGCAACGACATTATTAATATAATATAATATTTCATTTGTTTGTATTACGTAAAGTAAAAACTAAAGCAACTCAATTAGTACTAAAAGCTTTCCGTCGATAAATTACCATTTCCGTTGAGGTTCTAATGGTTGCATTGATTTTCGCCAAGCCCCGATCAACAAGTTTACGAATTAAATCGACTTTTATTATCATAATTCGACCAGCTTTTAGGCGCGTATTTGCAATAAAACGATCGCATAGCTGCATGTTGCCGCCAAAATTTGCGGAATAATCGTCTGATCAACGTTGAAAAATCCATCAGCCGTCACACGCGTGTTTCTATACTGAATTTGCGTAATTAATAAATCCAAATACCATTGTATTTGATTCGTTTTTGCGCCAGTTTGATATTTATTGCGAATATTTATTGATTGATTGAATTCGCTTGTGATACGTTTCGATGGAATTGCGATTAAAAATATCAAAAGCTGCAATTATTTTAATTAATCAACGGAATTTGTTTTCGAACAATACTTACAAAAAAAATCGAACTTCTGGTGATCAAAACGTAAGTCATTATACCGAGATTGATCTGGTCGAATTGACTGATAAAAAAATAGATAACTTGCGTCATTATCAAAGGAGTCAGGAGAATGTGGCCTAGAATATTCAAACCAATCGCTTTATTGAACATCGATAAACAATCGAGCAGATTATCGTAGATTTTCAATAAAAATCGCAAATCCCGAACGGGATGAGGCCGTCGCAGGACTCCAATCAATAATCGATTGGCGCCGCTGATTTCGAATCTTAAACACTGTAAAATCGTATAAATCTTCAGTATTTCCACTGACGCGAAATAATGATTCAAATAAACGTAAGCGTTACAGCCGAAATTATGATAGCCCAAAACGTAAAGTGCCAATCCGTTCATCGATATAACCCAAACAAAAACCAACGTATTTATTAATAAAACATCAAATATTTGAAATTTAGTACGTTTAATATTCATCCTACTAGATTCGCGTTTGTCCATCAAATTTAAATGAGCACTTTCCAATATTTTCAGTAATATTTCAACGGAATTTGTGAAATTTGACTGAATTAAAGCGAATATATTCAAATAATTTATGAATAAATACACTGCAGTGTCGACAACGGCGTTAACTCGATTCATCCCGAAATATCCACAATGATTTGATTTTATCTCAAACGAAACAACCATTCTCGTTATCAAAATAAATATCACGAAAATCGCATACAATCTATAACACTTGAATTTCGGTTTTTTCAAAGGTATACAACATAGTTGTAGAAGCGCATCGAATTTTGCCCAGATCAACATCGTAGAACAATCAAATTCACAATTCGATTGTCATTTATTACAAACATTGTAATTTCTTGATGGAACTTCGATAAAATCAGACCCCATTAATATTGAAATGTTTGTTGAATAATTTATTGTGCTCGATCGTTAGCGAGCCGACTCGAATGTTCGTCCGGTCAGGTCAAGTCAAGTCACTTTTAAATCGCAGCAATTAATTCGAAATTGTTTTCAGTGAAGTGATTTTCCGCTAGCTCATCAATAAATACATCTACGCGTCCAAACAATTGATTATTCTCTTAATGGAACTATTCGCAACCTTGATTTTTCTATGCACATTTACACGTGAGAAAAATCTGCAGGAAAATTTGACTATTACTTAAAAAAAACAACCAATAGTGGAACTGTAAAGTATCAACTAGAAAATGTCCATATTAAGCTAACAATTACAAAATTGATTAGCTGATAATGACGTTGCGAAGGGCATAAATATTGCTTCACTTGTTTTTGAGAATTATCCGATAATTACAATCATTGGAAAATGTTGATGGGGAAATCTTCTAATTAGGCACAACTTTCGCTACGATTGAGTTTTCAATTTCAAAGAAAAATCCAGGGAAATATTCTGCATCATGTTTTTCATTATTATTATTATTATAATTATTATTTATTTTTGTTGTTTGTTTTTGTCTTCGTGACCTTCTCAACTTCAATTAAACCAAATCTTGATCAAATCTGCGATATTTTTGTGGGGATGTTTATTTTCGAAACTGAATTTCGTGTAATTAAGCCGATCGATAGAATAAATATTCATTTAATTAACATTTAATTGTGAACTGATTGAAATTATAAACTGAAAACAAATTATTTTCAGCATTTACATTACGAATGTAGCTCTGTAAAGCTCGTGATCTTCTTTTGAAACGACAGTGAAGTTAACAGCAGTAATTCAACCCTTCAGTTTGAGGATCCAGAGTTGGGCCAATTCGGCCCTTGGATAAAATATTGCAGGAAATAATTGATGATACGACACAAGTTTATTTGTCTTGAAATAGAGTCGTTTTGTTCGCTTTTCTCTAGACATTATTTTTGGGATATGTTTTCGGTTTTTATATATGTTTCAAATTTCCCCAAATATTTAGATACTTTGAGTAACGAAAGGGAAATTCCATAATAATAGAAAATTATTTCGAATGAATCATTAAACTCGAAGACTTCAAAAACACAATAAAAATAATGGACACAAATTAGTTCTACTTCTTTATTGAGGAAAATTCTAATAATTTTCATTCATTTGAAAATGCTTTTATAATATTGATAATCAATCACATCGGAAAAATCGAAAAACTTGTCTAATTTTTTTGTATAAATTATCCAGCCAAATTTCGAGAATGACAGAGTTTTCTTCCAGTTTTGATCGAAAATCCGAGGGGAAAAATTGATGAAGCATCCATCAAATTAGGAATCAGCACAGAAGATTGTACTCTGAAATTATTAATTCGTTTCTTTGAAAATTCAATGCTGAACTGTAGAAGTTTTCGATTCAAAGTTGGGACAACATCGAATCTGATGATTAGCGGTCTCGATTGCCATGAGAAAAAAATTAATTGAATACCGTGGATCATTTTTTTTTTTTACCTTTCAATAATTTGTGCACTTCATTTGTTTCTCCAAAGAAAATACTGCCTCATTACTAAGTATATGAAATTTCCAATTACGAAACAGCTGATAATGAGCGAATTAAAATGAAATAAGTATGCAATTTGTTATCACCATTTTTTTTTTGTCGCTTTAATCGCGTTGATGTGTTTACCGAACATAAACATTAATTTTTAAAATTTATTGATGATGTTGAGCAAAAATTGCAATTTACCACCAACAATAGTAAAAGTTTTATTCGCATTTCTCAGAATTATCGAAGACATCAAAAATTTTATTACAAGAATTTTTTCCAAATCACCCATATCTATGTTTACTATTGAATTTTCTTTAAAAATATTCGCCAACTTGTGATAATATAACCATTATAGTATAATTTGAATGATGCTGATTTGCAACTAATATGCTTAATCGATCGATAAGACTATTACACATTGATATCTCAGAGTCAATGAATAGCTAAAGGCTGGTTCCCGCCGGCTGAACGCGCGTTTGAGGCATGTCTTGGACTAGAGTTCGAGAGTCGGCTCAAGTTTGAGTGGCGTTTGAGCCGCAATTTGCCTAATTGGCGGACCGTATCTTTAGCTGAGGCTATTAATCGTTGACGCGATTTCGAGTGCAGTCGGGGCTTAAGATACGCAAATTGACCTTTCACTCTCATTTACAATGCGAATTTCATTGATTACAGGATGCGTATTACACTATAAAAAGCCGGTTTCGGATCGAACTTGCACAATTCAATTAGTTCCAATCTACAGTCATGTCGGTTACTAGTTTATTAACATCAGCAACCGAAATTTTGCTGTTGACACTCGGAATAGCGCTATTATTTTTCTATATTCAAACGCGTCGTCGTTATCAATATTGGAATAAATTGGGTGTGAAGCAAGCAACGCCGACATTTCCGGTTGGTTGTCTCTCAACATCCGCTTTTGGTGTGAAAAGTGTTTATATCCGTTTGCAAGAGTTGTACAACGAATTCAGAAAGCAAAATTTGGGCTATGGCGGCATCTATTTTTACAATGGTCCAGTATTCATGGTCGTATCATTAGATTTGGTTAAACGTGTCTTATTGACGGATTTCGAATATTTCTCCGATCGCGGTCTTTATATCGATGAAGAACGCGCCCCGATAACGGCCCATATATCGTCGATGAAGGGCGAGCAATGGCGCAATATCCGGACGAAATTCTCGCCGGTTTTCACATCGAGCAAATTGAAGAGTATGCAACAGATGCTGATCAAGAATGTTGAAAATCTAGTAAATGTCATAAAATCGTACAAAAATGGCGAAGAATTCGATATAAAAGACAAATTCGTTTGTTTCACAACTGATATTGTCGGTTCGGTGGCTTTCGGTATCGAATGCAATTGTTTACAACATCCCGAAGAGAAATTTGCACAGATGGTCAATAAAATATTCAATGTTCCCGTATGGGAATTATTCAAATTGGTGGTGAATGAGGGCCTGCAAAATCCCGGTAATATCATGAAAACGGCCTATGCTAGTCAGGAAGTTGTGAAATTCTTCACCGAACTAGTTGAAACGAATGTCGCTTATCGCGAAAAGAACAAAGTTAATCGAGATGATTTCATGAATCTTTTGTTGAAATTGAGAGATACAGTTGGCATGTCGATGAATGAGATTGTTGCACAATCGTATTTATTTTTCATTGCCGGATTCGAAACGACATCCGGTACAATGAGCTGTGCGATGCACGAATTGGCCTACGATCAAGACTTACAAGAGCGAGTACGACAAGAGATCCTGACCAATCTAGGGAAGGACGTCAATAAGTACACTTATGAAGGAGTCATGGGTCTATCGCTTCTAGACAAAGTTCTCAAAGGTATTGCTCACCTAATTTAACAATCGATTATCTAATTGTCTTTCAAATTGAAGAAACTCTACGGAAACATCCAGCAATTGGGATGATAACCCGTATGGTTGTCAAACCGTACAGAATACCAGACACCGATATCGTATTAGAGAAAGGAACGCCGGTTGTTTTATCGATTTTAGGCCTGCACCGCGATCCCGAATATTTCCCAGATCCAATGAAATTCGACATTGAACGTTTCAATACGGCAAATTTAGAAAAAATTATACCGTACAGCTATCTGTCATTTGGCGAAGGGCCGCGCAATTGTATCGGTTCGTTGCTAAAAAAAATCCATCAATTTCCTTGTTTATCTCACATTATCATTGCAGGAATGCGATTGGCTCAATTGAAAATGAAGCTGGGCATAGCGGCGTTATTGAGCAATTTCAAATTCGAACCAGGACAAAAATCGAAACGAGAACTACCAATTAGTCCAAGTACTACTGCAATTGTTCTATCAATTCAAGGTGGAGTGCCCTTGAAATTGACCAAATTGTAAAGAGGAAAAACCGCTAGTAATAAATTTTAGCTCATCTCAAACTTTAATTTCTTCACTCTAAACAATTTATAAGGAATCCGATTCGTCCTTAATCCGGGAAAAACGGGCTCCATAAATAACTGTCACATCCTTGAATTCTATTTTTATTTAAATCTCAATTACGCAATAATAATCAAGTCGCACACAGGTCAATTATTATAATTCGATAACTCCAATCCGTGAATTTCTCCGAAAAATTCGAAAACAACTTCGCAATCAAACAGGATTAGATTAAAAAATATTTAAATAAATTACTTCGTA
>JAZBGZ010000520.1:15423-36472 GCA_037414795.1 Stenodera caucasica | reverse complement strand
AACAAGCTGGAAAGAAATTAGACGATGTTTTGAATAATAATGTAACACTATAATTGATTAGATGTCTGATTTCTTTCATAGATATTTGTCTCCATTTTTCTTGACATTATTCAAATTGAATATATCATTAAATAATACAATCATTAACTACCTTGTTGTACGTTAGTCTTAGGTTGAGGTTGTGGTATCGTCGTGGTTGATATTAAAGCAGGTCCTGGTGGCATTGAAACAAGCACACCTAAAACTATATAAATAAAAATATTTTTATAAAAAAAACTAATTATATTTAACAAACCTGTATGAGAGGCAGGTACTGTAGGTTGTATACTCATCAACATTGGTGGTGTTCTATGATTTGGTGGTGGCCCCATTTGTTGCATACCCATTCTATTAAAATTCAATATGAATCTCATATTTAAATAATTCATTTTAGTTGATATTCAATATAACTACCTTGGATTTCTTTGCATCCCATTTTGTGACATATGATGATGTTCTTGTAACATAATGTTTACAAATATTTAACAAAAATTATTATTAATAAATATATATTTATAATTATTTTGGAAGGAGGGAGGAGTTGGAGAAACCGGTAATGAGTATATAAGAAATTGGTATAGGTACGTTATCTGGCACACTCTAACTTTTCAATTATCGTAAACTATATTATTTAATAATTATTATTTTATCGATTTTTTAACCAAACACCACTACTTAAATCTTCTAATACGTTGGCAAACAATAAAGAAAATTTGCGACTAACATGCGGCCATGTTAGAACAGTTGATACTAAAAACGTAGGCCGCATGTGCGATACCAGCTGAACATCACAAAAGGGATTGTCAAGAATAGAAACGTCGGTAATAATTTAATTCCTTATTCGAATAGAGATGGCGCACAAAAATTACTCAATTTGATATATAAAAACTTGAATAAATGGAATATTTATTGTATAATTCAATTAAAAATCGACGAAAATTCTAGATTTTTCCATAATTTATATATATTTTTTTTGGTTTATTTATTCAAAATGTGGAACTATTGATAGTACTATTTATCATTGCGTACTAACCAATAAGATTCCTCTAAATTTCAAATGTTTTCATTAAAAACATTTACGCTTTACAATAAAATAATTATATTCTGTGATAAATAAATAAATAATTTGTGAAATTACATGGTATTCTTGCACGGATGACAATCGACCATTCCTGTAAGTAACTTTCTGCAAAATTATCAGCTTTCCGTACTATGTTAAATTGAAATTGATATTAATGCAAGCTTCGATTTAGATTTATGCTACTATATACTCAGAATTTATTATAAAAATATTTCATAATAATACAATCAAGTTAACTTACTAAACTTGTCACTGAATGACAGATAACTGATCTTGCGCACTAGCAATTACAGATGATCAACCAATCACAATCGTCCTTGATGAAACAATTGTCGCACTAATGCGCATAAACTACTTTTATTATTTTTAATAAATCTAAAGATGAACGCACACGCAACACAGTTTATTAAGCTTATCATCACACTAAACAATACTTTCTATTTTTATTTGTTATTGGTACAGTAGGAAATGAGCAATCTCTCTTAATAGAAACTAAAACATGTATTTTTCCATGGAAATTCATGCTTTTAGAGTTGATAAAAATGTATTTTTCGATCGTTCAGATGGTAAACATGGTCCAAAAGCTTCCAATAATAACGGCTCTTCATTAACAGTTAAAGTAAAGTCATTTAATGACACTTTACCATCTTTATCTTTATCCATTTTTTTCATAACGATATCAACAAGATCTTTAACACTTTCATCAGGATCCTCTTCTTGTGGTTGCTTAATAAGACAATTTCTAAACAATAAAACAACGATTATTGATTGAATTAGAATAATAATTCAAATTACTTGAGTAATTGGAACATTTCGTCTTTAGTAATGAAACCGTCTGAATTCAAATCGTAAACAGCAAAACAATATTCGATTTGTTTATTCATTGATCCTTTTAAAAATAATGATAAACTTTGTAGCCAAGATTCTAATGTTATTAGTCCAATATTTGATTTATCCCATACCGAAAATATCCGATCTATTAACATATTTTCAGCTACAATATTAAATGTATTGTGTAATATTTCTCTAAAGACAATTCTATCAATTCCCTGTAAAATAATGAATTGAATAATTAAAAATGGCATTTATATAATTTGCTACCTCTTGGGCAATTTTCGTTTTTCCGGTAATATTTGCATGTTGATTGGATCGAATTTTTTGATTTATTTTTGTTTTATTGAGTGACACAAGTTTTTTGAATACTTTATACAATGATTCAATTTCACTTCTTCAAAGAACAATAAAACCATTTATAATTTATATTGTTTATAAATTAAGCGGTCTCACCTGGTGAAGTGTGTGTCACGTTTTGCTGCTTCCAAAATTTTAACTGAACATTTATACGTATTGTCCTTTCCGGACATTTTCTTTCTACAACTTCTCGATGTTTCAGTATTTGAGGATTGAAAATTTGCTGTTGTAGCTCTATTATTTCTACCCGCCAGGAATAATGAAACGGTTTTCATAACTAAAACACTGCTGCGCATGTTTAAGCCGAAATTTTTTGTCTCCATCTAAGAATTTGGGAAAATTATACATTAGAAAATCTAAAATATCAAAATTTTATTATATTGGGGGTGTATCGATATTGTATTATAAGAGAAAACTAGAACAATGTTATGATATAACTATAAAAGACGACCTCGTTTTTTGTTGATATGAATATTGGAAAAAACATTTTTATGATATAAAATAATTTTTCTATTGTATTTTTTGACAACCCTTCTATTTGATACAAATGGATCAGTTCATAGAATGTGATTGATTGGTTTATTTTTCAGAATTTTTATATCAAGTCAACATTTGAAACACGCAAATTTTACACGCAACATATGTTGTTTCAAATGGTAACTAATGCTTAGTTGACATCAAAAGTCTGTAACAAACATACATTACCTGAGTATAATCAGTATGTCGATAGTTTACTGAATCAAGAAAAAAACTAATGATTTGTTTTAATCGTTACTTAGCAACGAAAATCGCTCGATTCGCACAACATTATTGAATAATAAAAATCGATAGTTTCATTTATTTATTTATTTTCGTACAAATTAAAGGAACAATTACGAATAATTGCAGGACAAATGTTCATTTTTATACAAGTATTTCAAATAATATTCAATTCAGATATGATAGCGGAAAAATTCGAAAAAATTTCAACATAGCCTTTACATTTCTATAATTAAAATCAAATTCTAATGCATCTATATTCTACATTAATCGCATTTATAAATTACGTACAGCAAAATTAATACAATTATATAAAATTATATAAAAAAACTCTTTAGATGTACATATAATCCATTATTATATTACAATATGGGGTATTTACAAACATATTGATGAGAGAACAAAGTTATGTAGCATAGTATTTAAATTTCTTTCATTGATTTTATTACGGAATGTTACTTGAAAATTAATATAGAATAATAGCTGCAAAAATCAACAAATTGTTCCTATAATCACAGATTAATCAGTAACATACGTCTTAAATGTTAAATTATCCTGATAACTATTCATTTTTTTTTCTCTTCTAAAATTGATCAATAAATTATAAATGGTGTTGTTATATTTATAAATATTTCTTTTAAATAGGCAGTAGCGACTCAAATCAATCATAAGTGATTTAAATGTTAAAAATGACACAATTACACAATTCAATTGTCAAAAAATTATGTCACATTTATTTAATATATTTATTTTAATTTATTCTTATTAATAGTTATGTGAGTATTTCAACGATATAGCTTATATAAGCAATTGAAATTGTATAACTTCCTTTGTATTGATTATTTTGAATAAGCTCTCTATAAAAATATTATTATTTTAGAATAGAGGCTTTACGTCAACTGCAATAAATGCAAATTGATTTTAAATAACTAGAAATAAATTAATAATTATAAGACAAAATTAAATTCTAAATTCTAAAATTTCTTCCAATATTACAATTTTTCAAATAAAATTGAAAGAAATATTAAATTTCAATATTTCTATAAAATTAAATTGCTACCATAATCACAGATTAATCAGTAACATATTTTATAATAAAACTTTACAATATACACATTTTATGGTGATTGAATTAATTTCCAATGATTCCGTTGATTTAGTCTTCTATACAACAAAAATTTAATTTCAATATTGAATAATTTCGTTCTATAGAAATATTTGAGTAATTCATGTTGGTGTTGTAGATGAATCAAGATTTGTAAAAAAAGCTGAACGTACTGAGATGATTTTTGGGGAGCCAGGTATAGGTGATCCAACTGGTGATTGTTCATCTGCAATATAATATTAAGACAAATCAAATTTCACAATAATCATAAATCTATATATATATAAATGAAATAATAAACATTAATGACGATTAAACTAGATTAATGGACTAATTTAATGATCATCATTCAACAGCTTAAAGGTATAAAGGTTTTAGAAATTAATAAATTTAAACCAAGATTGATACAGTTTATTGCAAAACAACAATCTACAATTGAAATAAATCGAAAACACAATATTCTTTTTTTTTTTGAATTAAGATATTTTACATCAACCTAATTTTTTACAACGTATCTTTGTTTTAAACGTCTCCGAGAGGATTTCAAATAATTAAAAAGAAATCTACCAATCAGAAAATAACGAAATTGTATAAATCAAAATAATAGAAATACTAAATAAAAATTCTAACGTAACTATAAACTCAAAATATTTGAAAATAATTTCCTCAAAGAGAGCTTAAAACAATCTCGAATCACTTTATAAGCTGTTGACTGGTCGAATTGAAAAAAACAAATTACAACAGCAGCATATTATTGATAGAACTGCAGTGTTTTTGTACAATAACAGGTAGTTATTTCATGATACATGTAAAAATAAAGAAATAAAATAAAAATTCAATGGTGTAATTTACAACTATAAATTAAAAAATTATAATAAAGGTATATAATAAAAGTTATTTTTTTTTTTAATAATAATTAATACAAAGAATTAGTAGTTGAATTGTAAAAATATAACTTCTACTAATTCTATGTGAACATAATCGATACTTACACACGACATATCTAAAATCAGCATCTTTTTAACAATATAGTACAAAAAATTTAATCAATTACATGTTTTCCTTTCTCAAAATTCAGCATTATACAAATGTTGTGTCAAATTTTTAATGGATAAATTGTGACTAATTTTACAACAGGGTATGGCAACCGTGACATGTGGTGAAATGACAAAGTGCTTTACCTGGTAGCTACTCACCTACTCCTACAACAGACAGATTGCCTGTAAGTGGAGTAGGGGATGATGATACTGCTGACATCATACGGCATTGTTCTTTAACAACTGGATCTGTAATAGAGTAAGAAAAAATTATGTTACATAATATTATAAATTAAATATAATAATTAAGTTACAGAAATATGAGTGTTCCATTGCATCTCGTGCAGTAAGACGTTCTAAATGATCATAGCGTAATAATTTGTCCAAAAAATCTAATGCTTCAGGCGATACTAAATGTTGATTTTCATTATGAACAAATCGCTCCCACCGTTTACGGGAATGTCTAAAAATTGGAAAAAAATTATCATAAATATTTCAAATTGTATTTGTTATTGATACAAACCTTCCTAATATGTCATTAAATCTTGGATCTAATTCTATGTGATATTTATCAAGGTATTCGAATAGCTCTTCAGTTCCTAAAACTTTGGCAATACGGACTAACTGGTCGTAATTATCATGGCCATGAAAGAAAGGCTCTTTTCTAAATATCATTGAAGCCAACATACAACCTAGAGACCACATATCTAATGAATAATCGTACATCTGATAGTCTACTAATAATTCAGGCCCTTTAAAATACCTCGATGCTACTCTAACATTATATTCTTGTCCAGGATGGTAAAATTCCGCTAAGCCCCAATCAATTAGCCTTAATTTTCTATTTTCATGATCGATCATTACGTTATGGGGTTTAACGTCCCTTAATTTAAGTAAAATAGAAAACAATTAAACAATATTTTTACATATAATTCAATAGTTACCTATGCATTATACCCATGCTATGACAATAATCCAATGCTTTCAATAATTCGTATAAATAATAACGAATATCAAAATCGGTTAACTTTTGATAAAGTTGTTTAAAATCTGTATTATTGACATGTTCAAATATAAGGGCCGGTGTTCTTGATACTGGATCTTTAACAACAGCTTCTAATGTTATTATATTTGTACCACCACGTAAATTTTCTAAAATCTTTATTTCTCGTTTGATCTTTTTCTTTTTTACTGGCTGAAAATATAAACATAAAATGAACAATGTTCTCGAATTACAAAATTCATAATTGTTTTTAGCAATAATTTATATTTTTACAAAAATACTAAACAATTTTGGACCAAATAAATTCGCTAAGTGATTTGTTATAATGTTAGATTGTCACAAAACTTATAATTTGCTGTACTATTTGGAGGATAGAACGTATTCGTATACTTTATCTGGACCATCCAGTTATGAGGAACAAAGATTTATAATAAACCATCTCAGAAATTAACTGCGAAACTTTCGATTACAACTTGTACATCAATTTGTAAGAAACTTCAAAATTCCAAGTTTCAAATTAATAGTTTCTGAACAATGCCGATATTATGTAGAAATAATTCATTATCTCCGAACTTTCATACAAACAGTACACATCAATCAAAAAAAATAACAGTTAAATTCTGATTATATGCGCTCAAATAACGTTTTTTTTTCCAAACAATTCTTAGATTTTTTATTGATCAATTCAATTTTAACGGTGGTTAATCCCATTTTCACCTCTTGATTTGTTAAACATCAAATATAAAAATAAAATGTTGGCTAATCGATTATATTTAACTCTTTATTGTGTCTAGACAGCCCGATAAACTATTATTTCTCAATTTTATTTATTATAAATAAATATAGGTAGATATTAAATTTGAAAAGTGTAAGGGACCTAGTAAAATCGTATTTTGAGAGCTTCCCCATTTTCATTATAATCGGATATAAACGTTTAAATTATCTATTCTGACGAGGTTAAATACTAACACGAATTTTATCACAACTTGTATTAGATTCATATTTATTTGAATATAGAAAAATTTATAATTATCATTCCAATTAGATTATTGGTTTATATTAATTGTAAGTGATAATGTAGTTTTCAAAAAATCAACAATAAATTTAAACAATGATTATCAATTATCTTTATTCGAGCGCATAACTCACACGTTATATTATTAATTTATAAATAGAGAAAATTCTCGAAAATTAAATGTTTCAAAATTTGGAATAATTTCATTAGAATTATCTATAAATAAACTTTGATCATTTCAACGGGTTTTCAATAAATAGATTCTATCAAATTACGATTGGTTATTGGAACTAATTAAATGACGATTATATTATGTCGTGTTTTTTTCAAGAAAATTCGAGTTTTTAATTTATGAAAAAATGCGGAATTAATCACAATATCATTCTATCGAAAACTATTCATAATAACAGACCATGTGTCAATAATATATAATGAGTTTCGAATAAATCCTCCCTCGTTTATTGGACAGTATTGTTAATTTAAGAGAATTCATTTATGTTATTGAAATTATATCTATAATGAATAATTTTTAATAATTACGAACCTTCAATATTTTAACTACACATTTTTCATTATTTGTTACGTTAACAGCTTCAAATACTTCACTATATTTTCCTCTACCTAATTTTCTGACCAGTTGATAATCATCTTGTTGTCCCCAATCAACAACATAACTTTCATAATCCCAATATTCCCTTGGTTTATGTGAATTAACATCAGCATAGACTCGTGCACGACTAGGTACTGCCATTATTTTATTATGCACAAGACTATTCACAAAATAACGAACATAAGCTCGGGTTCCTTCAACAGTTACTGAAAAATAAATAAGAAAAAAAAACTAATATTAACAAAACAAATTTCAAAACGTTTCTATGTATATAATGAACGAATTTTCTTGGTTTTTGGTGGTATGGTTGGAAAATTAACAAGACTAGTTTAACGTGCTATTCAGGAATACTGGCTGAAGTTACCTTGTTTAAAGCACAGTTTCGCTAATCTAGAACATTTAATCAGCATAACTACATAATCTTCGAATTTTGTGAGTAGTCAATAGCCTTGTATAGGTAGGCACACACGCCATTCCCTGTACATACTAGACTTTAGAAATATTGGATAAAGGCTACACTTAAATAACACCATACCTAATACATTCCATAGCCAATATTATATACGAAAAATTCCAATAAATCGACACATATCAATTTTATCAATTATAAACAATTTATTTAATATATCTCTTTATGGATTTTATCTTCAACACCACCCGGCTTCTTAACAAGGAGTCACAACCAAGATGGAAGGAACTTCCATCCCGCCACGATAGACTAGATAGGTGGCTAACTGAGAATCACATTTCGGTATATTTGATACCCCTCTAAAACTAAAATGCCGCCAACAGTGGCGTAACATAAATTATCATCCAATTTCCGCAAATTAAATAAAATAAACATCAAATAAATCGGACATAAATTCAAGTAAATACACACAAATTTACCCGATTATCTATTATTTTATTCAATTAATAATCATTGTGTCTTATAAAATTGATACAAACTTTATGGAAAATCAAATTAAGTTACGCCATTGATAAACATAAATTTCAAGAACTTGGATAACGTTTATACCAACATAGCCATTGAAGTTCTATATATCGCCAATAGGTGGTGGAATCAAAGCGGATTGACGTAATCGACTTTGTTTCAAATTTATTCAAATTTTGCCTCCTTCCTAGTTTAAAGCTTAAATGTACATTAATTTTTGTAAACTTTCAATTATTTTATTTATTATTTTTACATTTAATTATTTACATTATATATAAGTATAATAAAGAATTTTAAATAGAACTATTATATTTCATATAATTTATAAAGGATTTGAATGTAAACGAAAGATAATAAAAACGGGTCACAGATAAGTGATTTTTCGATATCTTTGCATTATCAACTGTAATTAATCAAATAATTTTCATCATATCAAATAATCATAAAATATAATTTCTCCTGGATCATATTCATTTTAATTAATAAACATATTTAAACAATATATAAAAAAAATTGTATAAAGATTTTCAAAAAAATAACAATCTAATTATTTCCATCAATTACAATTAATGTTGATTGAATTTGACAATTTTGTAAAATCGGTGTTTGATTTAAATCAGTATTGCACAATATTTCAATTTTAGAACCCAAATCAAATGTACCAGGACTTGTTATAATCACATTTAATTTAATTGTATCTGATGATAATGGTTTCAATTGTTTCACAGCACTACCAATTCCAAGCCATGTAAAATTCTTGGAAGCATAAGGATAAAATAGACTTGAACGCGACACTTCTTGTAATGAACTAGAAATTAATTTATAAAATTACCAAATTTTATTATATTAAAGATTTGAAATTACCTTGTTTTTAATGTATTAAGAGTAACATTAAGTATTGAATCATTTACAGTACTATGTAACAATAATGTAACTGGTACAATACATAATTTCTCTTTACTGAAATTATGCTCAACAATTCCCGGATAAATTAAACTATATGCAACTTTATTATCTGTTGATGTGAAATTATCTTGATTTTTTTCACGATTTATACTGACTTCTAGTAAATTAGCTGGATCTTGTAATGTAAATTCATCAATTTGTTGTAAATCATCGATTTTATTATTGATATCAATCGATATTAATGTTTGACCATTAACAACTCTTCGATTATTTATATCATTAACTAATGCTTGCCACTGTATAAAAACTACACCATTATTAATTTCATTTTTGTTTAATTTCTCATTACCGTTATTATTATTATTATTGTTATTATTACTATTATTATTACTGTTGATATTGATATTATCATCATCGAACATATTTATTTGACAATATTCAGTCTTTTTGGCAAACTTCAAATAAGCCATATTGATAGTTTTTCTTACATTACGTTCTGTATTTAGTGATATATTTGAATATATATTATTATTGTTGATGATTCGTTTAGCTTTTAATAATATATGAGCTGATTCCTGAGATGATAAATTTATATATTTCGGTGTTACTATATCTTCTGTTAATTTCCAATATTTACTTAACATACCAATATTTAATAAACTAATTTCGGTTAATGTTGAACTATGTATTTGATTTAAATTTGATGTTTTCAATACTAACGATAATTCTTCAACTTTTTTCGAATTATAACTACGTTGTGATGATATTTCGACATTTATCGAATCTTGAACTGTTAAATTCCATTTGTGACGAACAACACGATATCTAAAATTCACAAATAAATATTCAATCATAATAATAATCAAGATAAATACCTTGGTTTTATATTGGAATTAATACTTTCGTAATATATTAACAAATCGATTAAACAAGGTCCTGGCTTATTTGGTGCTTTTATATAAATCGACATTGTTGTTGTTTGTCCTGGTTCTAATTTATTATCAGGTAATATAACGGATGTTATATGATTTTCTCTAATTAATTTATCTTTTAAATTTGGTGGTATATTTGTTAAATTATCAATACGTGTTGGTTCATTTCTTATTTCGCAATTACATAATAAATTTGGTACAGAAGTTGCCATTAAAACTTTACACAATGGTAATGTACCTGTATTTGAAAAGTCAATTGTTACTTTTTGTACTTCATCACATAAAAATTCCGAATTTATTTCAGAGAATGTCACCTAAAATATTAAAATAATATTAATAATTATCAATTAGAAGTAATACAATTACCTGTAAACATGGTGCTAATGGTACAACTTTAATTTCAAGTGATTTTCTATCAATTTTGTCGATATTAAACAATTGTTTACCAGTTATAAAAATATCAGATGGTGTTGCTGAACTAACAAGAGTATAACAAATACCTTTCAATGTAATTACACCAGTTGATAGCGGTGTTAAGGATAATACCAAATTTTCGGTAGAATTAGCTTGAATTAATAACGATTTTGTTATATGAGTTTTAACATATTGATCAATGTTATTATTTGGAAGTTCATTAGAAACAATATTATCGTCATTATTATAATTCCACAATAAATATATATCTTTTAAATGTAAAAGTATCTGTAATGAATTAATTAAATGTATACAGACTTGTATTGGTTCATTAACAATAGCTAATGGCTGATTTTTATTTAAATTATTAATATTATATAATGTTATCATTGGTTGAAATAATGGTTGTATCGTTAATTGTGCTTCCTGTACTAGCATTTCTTCTAATTTATTCCATTTTTTAATCGTTTCATTATTATCTGTATCAGAAAAACGTACACCAACAGCTGAAATTTTACCAGGTGTCATTAATGGTGGTGTTGGACCCATCATTAATTTTAAACCATTTATATCCAATTCTGGTAATACTAATATTGGTACTGTATTATCATTATCTTTAATTAATTTATTCTAGAAATAGTTTTAAAATAAAATTAGTAGAATTATTAGTGATAAATTGAAAATAATTTACTTCCAATATAGTTAGATATTCTCTCAAAAAAATATTTTGTTGTTGAGCTGATTGTTTACTATCACCATTAAGTAATCTAGCAAATGATTTGACAGCTTCATTAAAACAATGTAAATTATGTGCCTGTCTACCGATTGTATAATGTATATGATCTTCAGCTAAATCCCAACCGCTATTTTCATATATTTGATGTGCTTGTTTATAACTTCTTAATGAATGTTTACGTTGTGCTGCTTTTGAATAACGATGACCAGCTAACACCATATGGAATGCGTATTTACGTACCATTTTTGAATGTAAAAAACAGTAGGCTGCCTGTTCTAGAAATAATGCTGATCGTAAATCAGATTCTTCACTAGTCATTCTAATTAATTGATGGGCAGCTTCACCATATAAACCACGATTTTTTAAACATTCTGTACTTAATAATGTTGCTCTAGTTGCAAATTGTGGCATTCTAAAATAAATAATATAATAATAAATAAATTAATATTATAATAATAATATGATTTAATTACTTGCAAGTATTCAAATACGTTACTATACTTTCTTCCATATAATCATAAGTTTTTCGATTTGATTCATTTGCCATAAAAGCAGAAAGTGCGGCCATTTCTAAAGCACCAGCATAATATAACCATGCTTGATCACTATTATAATCTCGTTTAGCCAAATGAAATGCTTGAAATGCTAAATTATAATGACCAAACATAAAATATAAATCACCTAAACGTCTTATTTGTAGTTCAGGAGCATCTGGTGCGTAACTAAAATCATCAATCATAACAATTAATTAATAATAATAACAACTGAGTTAAATTTACATTAAATTATTGACAGCAACTGAACTAGCTCCTGGTTTATTTGGATTAAACCAACGTTTTGTTGCACTAAACAACGATCGACTGACACCTTTCTTATTCGAAATAACATCATTCAATATTTGCATTTGTTTCTCAATATAAGGCAATAAACAACTTTTACAGAATTCATAGATAAATAATTTTACTTGTTCTAAATCTTCTGTTGTTAAACAATGTCCATGTAAATTCGATCTATTGCCAGTTATGAAGATTTGTTTTTGACTTGTGGAATTGTTCTAAAATATAACTGATTTTTATGATTATTGTTTTAACGAATTTAATAATAAATTTACCAATATTAATTCTTCTGTATCTGGACTAAGTGGATGATAATTTATATCGTTTTTGTTACTATTGTCTTGATTTGTATTAAAATTAGCACGTACAGTTAATGGAGAATCTTCTGGTGTTTGTAAAAATTCCTTACTATCTAAATTACTATTAATAAATTGACTCCATGGATCTGGTAAATGTTCACTATTTGTTGAATTTGCTAATGGTCTCGTATTCACTTTCAATAGAAAACAATTCGATTCACCATAAGATAGTTTTAATGATTTAAAATTCTCTTGAGCTCTGAAAAATTATTGTATGAAGCTACACTTATATTTAATATTAATTAGTAATAATTACGTTTCGATATTCCCATCAGCATTATCATGAACAATAACGTAATATTTCAATATATTTGAATAAAACCATTTTGGTAATTTTCGCAATGTATTATTTTGAACCTGATTTAAATTTTGTATCAATTCAACAATTTTTTCATTTGGATCATTTGATGTTACAACAATAATACATGCTAAATAATGTTTTGTATATTCATGATCAGATGGATATTGTACTTTAAGAAATGTATCCCGCCAAGCTTCAAACCATGGTGCTGATAATGTTATATCCAAATTATAATCACCAACTGTATATATTTCTGCTTTAAAATCAGTTGATTCACTTACAGATGAATTTAAATGTTTTCTAGCTAATGTTGTTTGTGGTGGACGTGTATCAATATCTAAAAATGTTAATTTTAAACCACGTATCTGTATCACCTGTCCTGATGGATCTTTATAGTGAACTACAACGAATTTTTCAATAAAATAATGTAACTATCAAATATATTAATTCTATAGTATACCATCATTGTTTAATTTTGAAAATGGTTGTAACAATTCAACAAAACTCAAATTATTTTTCTGACAACATTTTTCAACTGAAGGTGAACATATAACGGCAATTTGTGGTGTAAATGCATTCTTTATAAATTCTTGAGGTGACTGTTTGCACTGAGCCATTTACTTTAACGATTATGTAGTACTTAATTATCTTGTTAAGTTGCGGTAATTAAAAAACGAATTATTAAAACCATTTCACCTAAGATTAAACTTTAGTTAAATTGAAAATAGTAATAAACAATTAAATTTTTATTAGAATACCATTCATCAGCTGTTTACGTAAAATGACATGACAATACAGACATCTATTGTGGATAGCTCTATTACCGACTTGAACAGCGCCAGCTAGTGTTAATGTAAACTATCAATCGGTTAAAGATGGGCACATCCGCATAGAATAACTTTTATATTAAATGAGTAAAATTACACCCCTCAAAACCTTAAATCACAATAAAAATTAGCTTGATCAAATATTTATGAAAAATAGTATCTCTTGATTGATTTAAAACAATTTATATCACCATTTTTGAGACAGGTGTGTATTGTGTGTTGCGTAGGCAGTAAAGCGTAACTTTCTGTATGACATCATCACTACAGTGGCTCTCAAAACCTTTTACTATTACAGGAGTCAATTCTATTTTATTGAAAGATTTGATATTAGAGAATTTTAGACATTCAAAAATCACTATCAAATAATTTTTGGATAGTCTCGATAATTGAAAAAAATTCTTTCGACTTCTCGAAATAAACCTCTTAGGAAATCCTGGTTTAATTTATTCGTGCGAAAATGGCGGGAATTCTACTAGGATAAAGCGGGAAAACTTTACTTATTACCAGTACTTGTCATGATACATTTAATATAACCTCGTTTGTTTTATATTTAACAAGAGAAAAATAAACATGTTACGGAATAATGAAAAAAAATCCAATCGTCCATTTACAATAATGGTGGAGGGTAATATTGGCAGTGGCAAAACAACATTTTTGGAATATTTTAAAGATTTCGATGATATTTGTATTTTAACCGAACCCATAGAATTGTGGCGTAATCTAAAAGGACATAATTTACTAGTAAGTTTTATTGTTTATTAAAATTGAGTGATAGTTTGTTATATGTTGAAATTCAGGAAAAACTTTATCAAGAACCTAAGAAATGGGCTCATACATTTCAGTCATATGTACAATTAACAACGATGCAATATCATCTACGCCCTACTAAATGTTCGGTGAAATTGATGGAAAGGTCCATCTATAGTGCCAGGTAAATTTGAAATTATTATAATTCCATTATTTGAAAAATTTGATAATTTTATAATGTATATGCAATATGTTCGGTGATGTGTATTGTTGGTTGCCTACATTGGAGCAATAATTTTCATTATATTGGTTATTCACGTTTAGTATATCCTTTTTTGAATCCTTATAGGTATTGTTTTGTCGAGAAAATGCACCGTGAAGGGATTATTCCATCAGCTTCTGTAGCTGTAATGGATGAATGGTTTACTTGGATTCAAGAGAACATGGATATTTCAGTCGATTTAATTGGTATATTGAGTTGCTCCATTTATACGTTAATTCTTATAATTTTTTGTAGTTTATTTACGCGCGACACCTGAAACTGTTTACCAGCGAATGATGAAGCGTAATCGTTCAGAAGAAAAATCTGTACCACTCGATTATTTGAAGGGTTTACATGATCTCCATGAGGAATGGTTGCATTATAAAACAAGCTTCAATTGTCCAGCTCCAGTTCTAACAATCGACGCTAATTTAGAAAAGTCGATATTAGTTGAGGAATACGAAAAATGTAAAGTTCATATGTTGAGTAAGATCGACGTTAAAGTCTAGTTTTAGACAATTAATTATATTATGACTAATTTATTAGATAGTTTTACAATTAAAATTTAAAAATTCACTTAATTTCTTAAAAAAAATCATACAAAATAACAGCAGTTATCAATTATCACAAATTTCATTGATCGCACATTTATTTATTTTGATAAATTTTGAGACCATATTGAGACGACTTCTTTTTGATTTGTCTCCCATAATGTATTCGAAAGTTTAGCAATAGTAGCGTTTTTTGCTTCATATTGGATCCAATCTAGTAAAAATTGATATATCACCTAAAATATATGTACAATTATAGTGTTTGATGAAAATATATTGTTTAAGATGTACCTCTTTTATACCGTTTTTGATGAAATTCTCGTAAAACTGGCTAATTTGACCATCCGAATAATTCAACGCACGTGCTGTACTACGCCATTCCTCATTTATATGCGTTGATATCAACATTATATCGTGTTTAGTAACAGGATTGAGATTAGTGAATAATGTTTTTATGGCATCTGTTACAATAAAATTGCGATTTTTTTGTTCTTTACTCGATTTATTCATGTTTATCGTATAATTAGAGCCAATATGGATGCCATTTGAGTTGTTAATATTGATAACACTAGCAATAGCTGAAATATTTACAAAATTGTCTTTTTGTATTTATAAATATATAGATAACTCACCAGTTGGTGGAGTATTTTTTCGTAATTTTGAAAACGTCGATTTCGGTATTTTATATTTCGGTTTTTGTTGATTTATTATTTCTTCTTGATAATCATCATCATCATCGTCATTATCGATTTTCTGTTGATTATCAGGCTTATTGGTTCCATCACGAGGAGGACTGGGACAAGCATCTGTGGTCAGTTCATCGCATTCTTCTTTTGAAGTCATATTCTTGGTCTAATTCGAAAGCTCTTAATCAATTTAGTAATCTTCAATTGGTACACCAACTTTTGTTGAGAGTTTTTTCTGACTTATTCTTCGATCAAAATTCTGTCATTACTGTCCTTGTAAATAATTTTTTGTTGTTAATCTAGTCAATGTTGCCAAATAGCTTATTCGATAAGCTATGCAACTATATTTACACTGGATTTGATTTTTCGATATTCTGATTTAGGTGGATTATTTGGAATCAAATTCTCGGAATTGTCCACCCTTATAGCTTGCAATTTGAACATTACATAGACTATAAAATAAGTCAATTAGCTTAAGTTAAGTAATTGTTAGAAGGAATAAAGCAAGCTAGAGCATTGTAACAAACAATTTTATTTGGTTTTAAAATTCATACATCTTAGATAAATAAAACGTCAGATTAATATTGCACATGATTGAAAAATGCCTAATTGTATCATCGATTAGATTGTACTTATTTTATTATAGTTCAGGTGTGATAAGATCTTATTCAGTCTCAATGTAAATTGTTCCTTTTAAATTCATTATTATACAAATTTATTGAACTGAAATTGAACAAATAACACAATTCGAATTATTCAACCAAATACCCGACACTATATCAGTACAGACTAATTGAAGATACCTTATGTATATCAAATGGACGTAATATACTATAAATATGTATAAATATGCCAAGGTAGTGGATGGCAACTCATTAATTATAAGAAGAACAACAAAAAAAGTGATAGTTAATTAAAAAAAAAAGGGGAAATAAATGTAATTGACGAACGAATGAAATGAATGATTATAGAACAATCAACCAACAATTAATTAGCAAATGGTACAAGAAGTTCTGTATTTACATAATGTAGCTGGGCATTTAGTCCATTTTAAAATAAGGCTAAATATTTCTGCCTAAATATAAACAACTAAATAAAATCGTGTCAGCTGACATTGTCAACATTATAACATAAATAATACGTTAATAAACATCTATGGTATAATATTTAGAGAAGATGTGCAGTGACACGGAAGCCAAGGGTTTATCTCTATATATATATATCTATTATGTATATATATATTATATATATTTTTTTGTAATTCTTTGTTTTTGTTTCTGGAAAGGTACTAAGGTTAATAAGAAGGCACAAGCAGCGGCAGCTGTCCAGCATTTTGTGCCAGCCAGCTTAGTGGAGTGTAGAACGGCGCAATACCCTGTGAATAGTTGAATTTGAAAAAAAAAAAACTTAAGATAAAAATATATATATATCTATACAGGATGATCCACAATAACAGTGTACACCCATCCCCTTATTTTAACAACAATGAAAACAAAAATTTAAGCAAAATTAAAACAGTTTATTTTAAATGAAAACAATTGAACATCAACAGTTTTCTTATTATTTCCTTGGGAGCATCCTATATATATTAATTTATATATTTATAAACACAATTTGAGACACAACTACAATCAAGGAAACAGTTTTAGGGACACTTAAAAAATTCCACAACTATCCCAAGAAAAACAGCCACCCTTCAATAATAATAAAAACAAATTTTAAAATCAATTTTGTTAATATGAAAATATGATTGGATATTTTATTTGGGATTTGTTGTAGATTCAATATAGATTTTTCGTTTTTTTTTTTTTTATAAATATAACAATTCTGTTAGACAGTCAAAAAATCTAAATAAACATTTATTTACATTCCCTTTAAGAGAATAAACATTACAATTATAATTTTCTTCTATATACAAATAAATCTTTATTATTATTAATAAACTATTGCACCGGTATTAAGTGACGTTCAATTGTTTTTTTTTTTCAAATTTACAATTGATTTTGTGTAAAATTTCGGTTATTATATAGAATAGGCCAGGAGGATGGGCGGGCCGTTTGTGTGGGTCAGCCATAATCGTATATATATATATTTATATTTGGAGAATAAAATGGCTGTTAATCAATTTTTCATTATATTCACTGAAGACATCGAATGGTGTAATACACAAATAGATACGTACATACTGTCGAGGCACTGTGAGTAAGGCAATCCTACAGTAGTTCAGTGGAGATAGGGTCATCCGCAGCTACACGGATAAGTCGGTACAAACATATTGTCCGACTATATTTATAAACTTTATTTATTTTTTTAAAACTATGTGCAAGGTTTGTGCACACAACAGTAGATAAAATATATTTATATATTATATAATGTATAATTATATAATTTTAATTTGTGTAGGTCAATATACAGAATAGATATCGTACTCTGAAATCACAAACAAATTGAAAAGGCTACAACAATGAACACTCTAGGTTCCAATGGGGAAGCAGTACATTCAACATAAATGGCCGGATTATATCCGTACCAAACAGCCAGTGGACAGAGTACATTCGATCAGGTCAATCAGGTATATGGGGAAAGCACCAATACATAACAAGAGTAGTGTCTCAATATGTTTGTTCTTTTGTTTTTAAAAGTTTTGTTAGTGGCTGCATCCTCGCTAAATTAACAAGTGTTGAAACATGGACTACTGCCGCCACATGCCGCCCAACACAGACCCACACACCACCTTTTCCGATAAATTTCAATATAAATTAATTGATCAAATTTTTATTATTAATATTTAATAATAATGATTATTGTTTTATATAAATTTCTCCTAAATTTTTAGAATAAAATTGCATATTATAGATTTTATTACCCGTTTAACATGTTTTATAAATTTACAAAATATATTTTAATAAATGTGCGGTCTATATTTGGACAATATGAAGTAGCAGTTCCAACGTTACAAATTACATTATAAATAATAATATATACTATTTATCTAAAAACATTTATAAAAAACACTAATAATTACAAGAAAATAATGGCACTATATATTATGTTTTGTTTCTGAGAACAAATGTTGGCGCCAGCATACAATGCTGTCGCTGACTGGTACCACAACACACCACACTGCATCATTCTGAATAATATAAATCTTGTATTTGAAAATTTCTTTTTATTTCTACTTACAATCATACTATAACTCGTTCGCTCTCTATCATTCATTCATTTTCGTTCTACAAAAAGAACTGTTTTATTTCACTGTTTAAATGACTACAAATTTGAAAAAAAAAATCCAGTTAATTGTCCAACTAGACTTTCAGTTTATCACATAGATGACAATTGGCAATAAAAAAAAAAAAACAAAAACGCGTTCAGTTATCCACACGTTATCACTATGGCACTTAGTGTCTTGTGCGATAATCTAAGATGGCCAATCCGTTAATCTTGCCCTTTTATGCATCTGTACATTATCATAATCACCTGTACTAGGTGGTCCAGATGGTGATGGTAAATTTGTTGGTGTAACACTGCCTGGTGTTGGTGTTATTTGACCAGCTGAACTTGGCCTTGGATGATGACTATTATGGGTCAAATTAAGACTTTGTACATGTGATGAATGATGTACAGTTGTTGTTGTTAAATGTGGATGATGTTCACGTGGCGGTGATATTGGTTCACTTTTTATTTTAATTGGTACTGGTGATGATGATGATGGTGGTGGTGTACTACTAGATACAGCTAAATGTGGTAAACAACTGCTACTATGTGCCAATGATGTTGGTATTTGATGACCACCCCATGATATTAAACTCATATCAGGACCAATGCTGAAATCTTGTGCACCAAATGATGACATCGAACCAGGATAATTAGACAGACCAGGAGTCTGTAACGCAACCACAGGTGTATTTAATGTAGACTGGTTACGGTTATGCTGTAAAACACAACCACCATCATATAAACATTTAAAATTAATACAAAAAGAAAAAATATATATTTACTGACCTCGCTATATGGTACTTCTTCTGGTGTTATACTTGGTCCTAATGGTGTTGGTATAACAACTCGTAAATTTGATCGTGGACCTGGTGAATGTTGTTTTGGATGTTGTTTTGAACCACTTAGACCTGGTCCTGGACTAGGACCTGGTGATGGTGAACCACCAATTGGTGATGCTGAATTTGGATAACCATTACTCATTTCTAACATACTACCACTAGGATAAACTGAATCAGTTTCTGATGATGATGGTCGTGGACTAATACTAGTATGAGCCATTTGTGGACTAGATTGAAGAAGACCGGAATCACCATAATTAATATTATTAACAGGCACCGAAACAGGCTGTGAATAATTCGACGAACTCATAACTTGCTATTTTACCAATAAATAAACAATTTTAATTATATTTATTATATTATTATTATTATTATAATGAAAAATTTACTCTTTGTCCATTAATTTGATTCCTTTGCAACATCATTTGAAATTCTTCATCGATTTTACTGTATTTGGCCTCCGTCCTTGGTGTTAATTGATATTCGGTTTCCGGCTCTGGACTGTCGGGACTCATCACTCCATTTTTATGCTCTTTCTTATTGAGTGCCTGCAAGTGTCAGTGGACCAGCTCATGGAGAAACGCAGCCTCTGGGGCTATCACACACACACCACACGTTCTAACTATACTCTACCACACACAACTAGGACTACTAGTGTTTTTT
>JAZBGZ010000520.1:2743-15384 GCA_037414795.1 Stenodera caucasica | reverse complement strand
TTTAAATTCAATTCAAATAAACTCGGGGAAAATGGGGGAAAAAATGCTCAAAACTGAAGCAACAACTCGTGTAAAATAACAGGCAAATGCACCGATAACTCAATAAATAATAATAAAGCAAAAAATTAAATGATAAACAAACATTGTGTTAGAATTTTAAGATAAAAATCGGTTATTGAAAAATTTCGAAAAAAAACAACAATTAAAACAAAAAAAACAATTAGTTATCGTGATTATTTTTGCATAAGCCAAATATTGGGCACAGTTGCTGCTGGGTTTGATGTACCTCGATAATATTTTTATTTGTTAGAGACTCATGGGGCTCGTTGTATTCCGTATATTTCAATAAAACCTTATCCATATCAGTACTGGCATATTGATATAATTTGTTGCTGCTACTAAAGATGATCAAGGCAATTTCACAATCACATAGCACCGATAATTCATAAGCTTTCTTCATTACACCGAATTTTCTCTTATTGAAAGTCACCTAAATTGATAAAAAAAATTTCAATTATTCAACAATTTATCGATAGAAAGTGAATTATCATTGTTCTCGTTTACCGACAATCAAAACTAGTCTATATTTACAAGTAAAGTGACGACACGCCACTGTCTAAATTGTATTTTATTTTGACTAAAATAATTATCGATGAATCTTCTAGTGACGATTCAACTGATTAAAATACAGTAAGTCGAAATTTGATTGAAGTTTATTGGTCGCCTTGATTATAGTACGATTTGAATGGTACTTAAAAAACGAAAATAATCGTAAATCAAAAATTGACTAGTTCAAATTTGGTTATAAAATTCAACATCGAATAATAGAGCATATTTTTTTTTATTTTAATGTTTTCTTTAATAGATTTTTTTTTTTACAGTTTTATTAGAGCGCATTTCTTAAAATTTAATTATAGTTGTCGAACTTTACGAATTTTATAGTTAAATTAATTTTTCGATGACAATATAGTAAAGTTGTGTTTTGGTAAAAAAAATAATGATTACCTGCCGATTCCGTTCGTCGGTGATTCGGGAAATTTGTATTTTCTTGCGTCCCATTGCAGCAATTTTGAAATGTTAATTATTAAACCCGTGACGATTATACAATGTGGCAATAGCCTTAATTGTTGACGTGATAAAGAACGTCCGTCAAGGATCAATTTGGGGGTTGGTTGTCGTCAACAACAACAATCTGAAACAATTAATATCGAAATTTCATTTATTTTAATCTAATGATGACAATTGAAAATTTTGAAGGGATGGAAACAAAATTTGTGATTTAATTCAAATAAATTTCGATACATTCTAAATACATTATCATCGATGAATAAAGATATTAGTTATGAAGATACAGTTGTTGAGGGTTGATAATCGTAATTTTTGATAGGGAAACGGGCCACCCGCAAACACAGTGACCTGATTTGGATCGGGGTAGTAGCGGATCGATTGTTGAGGGCGAACAAGGCCGGCGCGTGGCCCTCCTACGCGGCAAGGGCGATTTACCTGTATAGGTGGATAAAAAAAAAACAAAAAAAAACAAAAACGGATGGCTTAATCCGACGCTTCTCAATACCGATAATATCCAATAAGATTTTTATAAATTTTAACATCATTTCCGTGATTAATTTATAAATTTAATTTTATCAAATTAAAAACAAATTATGAAGATATGACCGAAATAGAGTTGTAGTACTATTTTTAATTAGTCGATAAAACTATTGTTACTAAATATAACTACAAAACAGTCGAGAAAATCATGGATGTGTGTATGTAACTATTTGTTTTGGTATCTTCTTTACTTCTTGTTTTGTTATTGTTAGTTAGTTGTTAAAAAGTTATAATCGAATATTTCTTACTCGTGTCCAAGTGATAATGTCACGAGTTAGTGTAATTTATAAAGAAGAAGTCTTTTTTGTTTTGATGATTAAGCCAAAACTCTATATAAATAATACATGATTCTCAGTTGGAAGAGAATTCAAGGAATTTATTTCCATAATTTGTCGTTATTGTTGTATGAAAGGGTCCTGAGGTTACGTACGTCGACAATATTAGCATAGATAGATAAATTCTCTCACCTGATTATAAACACAATTACAAAAGTAAAATTGAAATATAAATAAATAATAACAACCTATTTCACATAACTAAAATGATAAATAAAAAAAATAAAAAAACCAGAGAGGCACTGCGTCTCTGAGGGAGCACTTAACACTGACGACAGGAATTTATTAGGAGGATATATCGCAGGGAGAGTACGGCGCGCACCACGCGAGAAAACTGTCGAGTCCCGGCACCAGGCCCGTGCCAAGCTGAGATGATACGCTGATACCCGCCACCGGAGACGGTCGGTATTGGTCGATATGGCATGATGACGTCACAACCGCCCCACCAATGGGGCCGTTTGTGGTATCTACGTTGTTAAAGTCAGCTGGCGGGTGGTTAAGACGCGTGGGGCTGTCGCCGCTTATGTCTTAAAACATGATGATGATTCAAAATACCAACATCTTCATCTTGTTCAAATTTTCAACAATCACCCTTTATCAAATGCCAAAACTTTCACTAAAACTCAACTAATTTCTATTTAACTATTGTTAGAAATATAGAGAAAATTTTAGGTTTTCTATAACAGTATTTGTAGTGTAACAGGAAATTATGGTGGAGCTTTGAATACCAGACTCGTCACAACACATGTGCTCCACCATAGATTTTTTTTAGTATAAATTTCCAAGTGCTTTTTCTCCATAAGTGAATATACAGACCGGAATTGACTTTGGCGGTCTATCTGCAAAAATGCACCATTATCGCTAATTGTAGCACGTGCCTCACAATACCCTCCCAAAAAAAAAAAAAAACAAAAAAACAAAAAACAACCGAGCCTACTTACAAGCTAAATATACAAGAACCTTCCATTGAAGTTCGAAACGAAATCAAATGGAATTAATGGATTAATTTCAATATTGTATCGATTTATAATTAATTGTAATTATTAAATTAACATTATGGGGGGGAATTGATAAAGATGATGTTGGTGCCGGATTTCCGCTAAAACAGTACGTTTACAGCTGTTAGACTAGCCTTCAAAATTTGACTCCCCTAAATTAAAAGATGATGTTATTTTCAAAAGTGTAATTGATGTTATTCCATTTGGATTATTAGTTGAAAGCAACATAAAACCGACCACGTGATCTAAAAAAACTTAATTACAAAATTTCGATTCACCATTTATATAATTGTTTCAATTTCTGTAATTTTGCACTAATTCTCTATCTAAATAATTGCAATAATAATAATAATAGGTTTGTTTTTGAAAAAAAAATCGTATATAGATTATGTTTGGTTTTATGTAAGTATGTGTGTAATAGGAAAGTTAAGCCTAGTTCCCTTTCAGCTCTTGTTATAAGCCCGGGATTCATCCCCCGGTCCCCTCTGGCACAGCACAAGCCAGTGCACGTGTTCTCCAGTCTCTCCCGGCCCCTCTCTGGACCAATCTTAACAGATCATGGCTCGCCAACGCGAACCGACAGGGTAAACAACAAACTCCAATTACAAATCGCACATATTCCCCTGTATTTTTCCAAAACATACAAGTTCGAATTCAATTCCGAAACTAAACTCCACAATACGTTTTTTTCTCTATATAACCCATCATAATGATAATTGTTATATTACAACGTAAATTGAGATGGTATAATTTGAAAATTTCATTTGTTTTATTGGTAATATTAAATGAAAAAAAATTTCCGGGTAAATTTTGATATTGTGCCAAATGTCTGGTTAGCGTTTCTTTTCTTTCGTTATTTTTTTTTAATAAGCTTTCGCTTTTTTTTTTCGGTTAGTTTTTGATTCTTTTATTTTTGTTTTTCTCTTTTCCTAGTAGATTTTTCGTATGGAATGTCTAAGACGTAAGAAGGGTAAAGAGATGGTATTATAGAGGAATTCATGCGTCTTTTGTAGCCCGGTATAGCGTTTAGATGTTTGGAAATTTTGACTTCTGCACGACGCCACAGAGCTAGTAGCAAATCGAAGCAAAAAAGCAATCGTGTAAGGGGCCATGAGCTAAAGATAGCTTTTGGGCACGTGTGCAAGTCGTTGAGTATATAGTATATAAGAATATTGTTGGGAGGTCCGGGGGGGTAAGCGGACGTCTCGACGGTCGTCGTTTTTAAGTTGACTCATGATGTATGCCATCACTGACGTAGCTATAACAATCATCAATTTTTTCCAAACAGTAGCACAAATCTTCTAAATAGCTACATTCAAATATGACGGAATTATTTATTTATTTATTTATATTACACGAAATTATTTATGTTTTGAAAATAATGTAGATTTTAATTTGGGCTGTATGTGAAACAGCTAATTACCAATTAATTTGTAAATTGAGAACAGCTTAAAATAAGAAAGATTTTCGCTCAAAGCCGATTCGTATTAATGGTAACAAAAGATGCTGTTCACGATAACCCGAGATTCTATCTATCAAATGGACCATACATTTTGTTTCTGAGACAAAAAAAAATATTATTGAGATGGAGGCCTATTTTTCGATGCCCAAAAATATCGAGTTCAAAAGGATTATGTTTTAGTTGATGTGTTAGAGTTCTTGAAACTTTATCGAATTGATGTTGGCCAGTTATTTTTTCTGTGTGTTCTTCGTTTCATTTACCATCCAGGATATATCATCAGAACATCGGTTAGTCACCTCTCTACCGGTAATCCGGCATCAAACCATATGCTCCTGATTCCTGGGTAAAAAAGATGTAGATAACGAGAACAGGAGCACCCGGTCCCCATATTTTATGTATATAGAGATGTGTGTGGTGCAGCTAACGCGCGCAGCAGACCGGTAGAAGCGCACGGACCCCTTCTCAAGTGCCGATACCTTTTAAGGCGCGATGAAACTGCCAAGTGCGTCGAAATGTGTTCCGTTCGCCCCGCCGCATCCCGACGTCAAACTTTACTACATAGTTAAGTTAGTTATGATGTTTTCTTCTCAACTTTTTTTTCTCTCTCTCTTTTTCTATCTTATTTCACTATGTATGTCAATCTATGATATTACACCACGTGTCTTCTATTATTGATGGGTGCCATCCAGTTCTGGACTAATAAAGCATGGATCTACTGGCATCTTAAGGATACAGATTACAGATAACAAAGACGCCCTTAGTACGAATCCAGAAGTGACGCGAGTCCTCATATTATTTACTCTTAGGTATGTGCTAAAGACTGAGTACTCATGAGTACGTGAGGACCTCCGTTCTGAGGATCGAAGATGTGCGATTTTTTGGACCATAGCCAATAATAATCGAGATTTTTAGTCATTGCGGCTTGAACGCAAACAAAAACAATAAATTTGCTTATTCAATATGAATAAAAATTTAATTATTGCTTTTAGATGAATCAACAGTTGGACCATAAATTAGATTTTCATATAAAAAAGAAATCCAATAAAATTGAAAATTGAATGAAGGACATCACCTTTGAATAAAGGAAGTCTTCAAGGAAATTTTATACGTCTTTTGAGGAAATAGTCGATATGGCAAACTGCATAATAGACGAAGTTTATAAAAACAATACGTTCTACAAATACAGGACTTTTACATGAATCACCCTGGATACATGGCAATAAGCCAAAATTTAGAACGCATTAAACTTAACGAAAATCATTCGACTTATTCAATTACGCTTCAAAAAGGACAAAAAGCCTCCAAATAAAATAATTCGTCGCCGAAATAATTACAAATGAGAAAAATTCGATACCCATTATCGGTCTAGTAGTAGGAAATTGTGTGGATTTTCTTCGAAAATCGAAATTTGTAAATCACTTGTTTTCTTCTTTTTTTTTTTTTTAATTTAATTAAAGGTCTTTGATGGGTAAAAAGAAAGTGAACGATCGGGTGAACGCACCCATTTCTATTTTCGGCGTTACAAAGACCAATTTATTGGTGACAACGGTACATCCAGGTTGAAATTTATTAGTAAACAGAAAAAGGCTTAGGGAAGTTTTGATTTTATTTTGTGTTGTTTTTTTTTCGAAAAACCGAACAATTAATGGATAGAAATCAAGATAACAATACAATTATCTTTAGTGTTAGTTGGGAAAACCTTGAGCCGTTTTTGAAGGGGCATTTTCTTTTATTTTATTAGTAAAAGAAATCAGTATAGTAAATCGCAATTAACAAGTAAAAAGCGATGACGTCAAAGCGTCGCGTGTACAAAGAATAAATCAGAATAAAAGAATTAGGTGTCAAAAGTAAATGCAAAATATCCAAACAATTCGCATAATTCGAGAGAAAAAAAAACTGTTCAATATTTCCACAATCTTGATACGAATAGAGTATGTTTTGAGAGACATTCATTATAAAAACACCCACTTTTGTGTGGATATTTTTTTTTTTACAATTTTCAATCAAGCGAATACACACATTGAAACCTTCTGAAACGTTCGAAGAGGATTTGTTGTTGTGTTAAATTTACAATTTTTCTACATAACGGATGCGTTATTTCTAAACAAAACATATGTTGGTTGCGGTAACTGTTTGTGAAATTACGTAACACGCAAAAAAAAAAAACAAAAAAATTCTAAATTTACAAATACAATAATCGACAACCCTTAAAATTTCGATTTAGTTCTCAAACCCTTTTTATCAACTTATTGAATAATTTAAACGACAGTTTCACCCTTACTGTCTAGTTGATATGGGTCAATTATTTCAGAGACCATTGAAATATTTTGATAAAATATAGAAAATTTCGCTATTTAAAACTCTCAACTATTCAGTCATATGATACATTATAAATGTGAAATGGAATACGTAAAAAATAACTCCATATGGTATTATTATTTTTTTTTTTTTTTTGTATCATTTCGTCGCATTATTCGAATCGTAAATTCTCTTGGTTTCTCTTTGTGGGAGATGGTACCTAAAGAAATATATATATATATATATATATATATATATATATATTACAAATATGTCGTTCAAAGCTGTCTCAAATAAAGTTTCCACAAAATAATCGTATTTTGAATTGTGGAAAAAAAATAAAATTAGATTCCCTCCTTTATAGAATCAGGACGCTTTCCTTTAATCTTACATAAAAGATTTTAATTCCAGAATGAAACCTTTCCAATATTTCTTATTCAACAAAATTTTCTCCAATATGAAAAGCTTCTTCGTTTTCAGTTTGTTCATTTACCGTAGGTGAAAATTAAATTTTCCGATAAATAATTTTCCATACCTCCCCATCCACCACCCCCACCCCAATAATAATAATAAATAGGTACAAATGCAACACCTTGATGTCTTTGATGCGTTAAAGAGAAGACAATATTTAAAGGAAGTAATTAAACTAAGGCTACACTTTCGAACATATCGCCCCATACTACGGAATTCCCCCTTTCAGACTATAAGTCAGACACACACATGTGCATCCTCAATAATTTCCGTTAATTGACACTTTTCATATGTATAGTCGACTGATAACGGCAAATCTAAATTGAAAATATTGTGTGGGATGGGAAAAATTTCCGAAATCAAATATTCAACCCTTGTATGTTGGTAATTTTAATTATATAAAAATTATTATTATTTTTTTAAATCGAAGATAAATGTTTATATCATTCAAATGAAAGTGATTTATGACCTTTAGTACATTTAAATCGAAAAATTGTCAGTATTTTATATGATAAAAAGTTCACATTTAACATTACAATGATAAACTTGAAGAAATTCAGAAATTTGGAATGTACTCGTTACTTTTTTTTTTTTATTATTTTTTCCTTCGACAAGGGAATTTCAGCTATTGAATTCAACCAATGACAAAATATAATTTATTTATCTGTTAAATTATAGATTAGATTTGATAATGCTCGATGTTCAAGGTCGGCTTATCATTCAAATAAATTACAATTAATTACGATTTTTTTTGGTCCAACGAATTAGGTGAATTAGTTGAAAATTTGCCAATTATTTTCTAGATAAAGACATATTATTTAATAAAAAAATTTTCGTCTATTTCGATTAATTTAGATTATTGTTGATGAATTTTCGGTATAGATTAGTGGAAATTCGTTATAACGAAATCGATTATGTTGAAATGGTTGTATTCGTGAGTCAGTTTGGATCAAATATTCTGATAAACTACAACAGTTTCCTGCTGATTTATGTTATCTTATTGTCAAAATTTGCATTGTGTTTAAATTTCTCATTTGAGTATTGTTGTTTTGGGTGTTAAAGCGGATTGATCTATGGATAAGGTAGCATATATTGTAACATTGTAGAATATACGCTTATATACTTATGAGTTTTTTTTGTTTTTTTTTTGAAATGACAGCTGTTCGCAATGGTGCTAAACATCAAGC
Organism: Stenodera caucasica; assembly: GCA_037414795.1. Classification (NCBI taxonomy): domain Eukaryota; kingdom Metazoa; phylum Arthropoda; class Insecta; order Coleoptera; family Meloidae; genus Stenodera; species Stenodera caucasica. Next base: position 7,025 of record JAZBGZ010000520.1, on the reverse strand, counting down.
TGCAAATTTTGCATTTACCGTCTTGAAGAACGGTAGTAGTTGTATTAAGATGAGCACAATCCCTCGTTGATATTTGAGTAAAACATATGGTGTTATAATAATTCTCCACATCTCACTTGTGTACACTTAAGACACCCACAAAAACACCAAGGGAGATTATTTTTTTTTGTTAATTCCCGTCCATAGGGTAATATGCAACCCGTCGAAGCACATCTCCGACGGGCCGCTCCAAGTATCTGATGCCCACTAAACCATAAGTTCGAAGCTTCTCATCCAGAATAAAAGCAACGCTCAAAATACAAATTTTATTTCAGTACTGCTATAGCACAGCTTTTTGAGTATTTTTGACCTGCCTAAGTTGCACACAGCATTGCCTGAACAATTTTTAATGTTAATTATAGACATAAACAAACAGAAATATCTATCTATACATAGATTCGCTATAAGTTGTTTATATTATATATATAAAAAAAAAGGTAGGAAAAAAGACCACAATACTCAATGGACTCTAAATCTGAATATACAACCACATAAATATACATCTTCAATCCTATTTCCAGCAAAGCCGACAACAGTGAATCCTATCATAACAAAAAAATACATAAACAAACTCATAACTATCAAGCAAAACTCCAATAATCTAAATGAAGACGCACAAAAAAAAACAACGAATAACATCACACTGTTCGATTTTTATTGAGAAGCGTGATCCGGAAAATTTTCGAAGCTCTACACGAATTATGCTAATCATCCTATCAAATTCTACTGTTGCTATCATTTATACCACAAATTTTCTAATCCAAAATGCGATTATTACCGGAAATTGTATGTATAACAATAGAATCGTTTTGATGGAAATATTTTATTTTCTGCTAGGTAATTATCTAATTATAGAAATTTCAAATTGAAAATTAATAATTCATCGATTTTTTTTCTCCTACTTGTTGTCTTTTGATTTCTTGTTGTATTATCGGTGAATGGCATTTTTACATTAAATGCTCTTATAAATGATAACCTCGAATTATCGTAATTATTTGATAATGACGAAATCCCGGAATATACATATGTACATATGTGGTATTATATTTTACACTAAAAAAAAAAAACCGTGTGACAAAATTTTATTTAATTATATCTTTAAAATCGAACAGAGACATTCTCGATTATTGTCGCTATTAAATTTAATTATTAGACCATTTAGAAAAATTTAAAAAATAAATTAATTACCAAAACTAGAAGGAATGATGAACAATTGTGAGATGATAGAAATAATTCGCCATAAATTATTTTCAACACAATGAAAACAAAATGGAACATTTATCATAACTAATAAACATTTAAGGTCAATGGTGAATTGATGTCGAGTTTTTCTCTGTTTTTTCCTGATAAATATCACAAATTGGTGCTATTTACAGCAAATATAATTCTTAATATAGTTATAATAATGTATATTTAGAAATGTTAATATTAATCAATTATCGAAATTTTGTGTTAATTTATTAATAGAATTATAATTCATTAGAATATATGTAATTGAATTATTTACATAATATTCATAATAATTAGTATAATCAGAGATTATTTTAGTAAAGAAACAAATGATCACCTTAAAAGCGCCTCCTCCAATTCGTCTTCGAAACCCACGTATTATGCAACAATACCGATGAATCGAAATTATTTCAAATAGATAAATTAGTGTAAATTTGCTATTATTTTAATGAATTCAATAATCTAAAATTTTTTGTTTTTTACTGTTTTGTTATTTTAAGGAATTTTTCCAATTTTTCACGATTACCGATTCTCTTTCACAATATCCCCCGTTATCTTATCTTTGTTTTTTTTCTATCACTAAGATCACCGTATTTGTTTTGTTACAGAATCACTTTATGTATCTTATTTAATAATACTAATTCAAAAATTGCAACTGGAAAATTTCAATAAACTTTCTAATCAAATAAATAAACAAACAACACAACAGTAAACAAATAAGTTTCTTAATTGAATTTGAATAATTCAATGATTAATTGACAAGTTTAAAATAAAAAAAAAAACTCTACTTACAATTTAATAGTATCATCAATTTGTTTGATATGTGCGTGTTATCTGTAAATAAGTAAAACAAAAAAATTAAATGAGAAAATCGAGAAATTATTAGAGAATTACAAGAGAAATTGAGATTTTTGTTCGACAATATTCCGGTCAAATTGAATAAACGATAGGAAAATTATCGAATATTTTCGGAAATATTTAATTGAAACTTTCTATTTTTCATTACAGCTTTTAATTAAATATTGAAAATTATTTTTAGTTTTTCCATATTATTTTTGGCAAAAATCTCAGTTTCTTGGAGGACGATAGTAAATTTTTTTTTGTTTATACAATGTTCATTTGATCAATTCAAATCTTGATCGTAATAATTTATCGATGAAAATTCGCAAAAATCAGACCATCCATTTATGGAGATATGAGCGAAATTGAATTGATAGGCCGAAAGGTGTGGAAATTTTCGGTAAAAATGGCCAATTATTCATTTCAATAATTTTCGTTTTTGATTCACGATAATAGAGTGAAAATTATTCTAATTATTTGAAAATAGAGAACAATTAATAAGTTATAATGAAATAACCTTTTCCTACATTGAGTTAGAGTATAGTAGAAGATGGAAATAGAGTTTCGTGACTTGATTATACATTTTTATTTACTTCTAATAGAGTTTATCGTGTTAGTGGAAATTTTTCCCTCATACTTCGTTACAAATAGTAATAATTAGGTACAGCTACAGGTAACATTCTTTACAATTTTTTCCACACTATTTATAGAATAATTAAAATGCAACATTGACATTTATAATTATAAATTGGAAAATCAAAAATTGTTGCCATCGTTCATCTCTCGTATGTGGTTTTTTGATTTAAATAGAAGACAGGATAAAAACTCTGAGTCTCCCACAAAATTTATAATTATTATTGATAATCATCATTCAGGACAAATTGTACTTTATTTTAATAAAACAATTATACAACAATAACATTAATAAAAAATTAAATCCATTCTTCAATTAGTGTTGTTTACAAATATAAACTAACTTGGGGATTTGTCTGGGTGGAAATCGTGGAAGAAAACTGAAAATACTGGAAAACTCCGTTATATTTATGAGAAACCAAAAAGTATTCTGTTTTATTTTTTCTCAATTAATAATAAACGAAATAATATCTTAATTGGTTCTTATCGGTAAATACTGTATAGGTAGTAAAAATTTTATTGATAAGGATACCAACCATACCATATTTTATATATGTATGTACAATTGAAAACGTAACATTTTCGAATATTAATTGGTTTTCAACACAAACTTTAGCAACAATTTTATATTAAAATTTTTAATTAATCAATTAATCAGTTAATTAATTTAATGACTTCTAGTTTTTAAGTAATATTTATTGTTGTTGATGATCGTCCAGTGGAAAACCCTCGGAGGTCGATAATTAATAACAACAGTTGATTAAAAATGTTTCAAATCAGATGATTATTAAATACCTGTTAACATTTATAAAAAAAATTTTTTTTAATATTTGAGAAATGATTCAGTTTGTTGTTTCGAATTTCCCTTAAAGAATATTTATAAGATAACGATAATAATTTGGTGAAATTATTCAATTGTCTGTCTACTCATTCGAGTCAAGTTGACCCGAATCAATCTAGTTCACTATAAACGGATAAATCTAATTTTCTTTTCATTGATAGAGAAAACGAGTGTAAATATTTTCAAGTATTCATTCACTAGTTAGTTTAGATGGCTGATCGTGTGAATTAAGCCTAACAATAAGTATAATTTGTTTTGTATAAATGTGCCAATAAATAAAATAACAATTTTCACATAATTAGAAAACTTTTAATTTTCAGATGGAAATCGCTGTAATGAAAACTTCATTGAATCTCTTTGAATATATAGTTTAAAACTTAATTATTATTTAATTGTTTATTTGTTGATAATTATGAAAATTAATAAAATTGAAAAAAAAAAAAACATGCTAACGCCATGATCGTCATGCCAACGACAATCTCGGCCATGACCAGAACCATCGTCGGGGTGTACGCAACTGCAATCAATAGGTAGTTGAGTGACGCACATAGAGGGCGGCGTCCTCCACCCCCTCATGAAGGACACGTGGGGGCGCACGTGTATTCCGCCCCCGGAACTCATTCACAGACTCAGGAGATACGGACCAATAAGTTCCAATCTACCAATAATTCTTATAACAATAACAAAAAATAATAATAA
>JAZBGZ010000519.1:26664-37273 GCA_037414795.1 Stenodera caucasica | reverse complement strand
ACTTGAAAAAATTCGATAATTAATCGGAAATTTCATCGAATTATACAGAGTGTAAAAATGGTGGATGCGCCGGGCGACAAATCCAATTCGCCGTTAAACTCACGAGAAAAATAAAGTAATATATAATCATATTGGGAGATTTATATCAATATGCTGACTGTTTATTAATCGATTTTCTAAATCTCATCTCATCAAATTCATCGGGAATATTTCAACCGATTCAGATCAAAATGTGCAGAAAGCTTTCCTCAATCAGTTGTTGAGTTTGGGTAGGTAGGATTCAATTTCTCTTTGAGCTTTGATCAAGAAATCGAAATAAAGAATGTTTCTATAAGAGCCGATTTCCAGTTCATTTATTTGAATTGAAGCGAATTGTCCATCGTAATTGTTGTTAATAATATATAGTGATTATTCAATTTCTAGGACTGCAATTTCCATAATTGCATTTGTATATAGATATCGTTTTAACAATTCTGCTCATGCTCTCTAGAGAAATGACATGATATATGTTTACATAATAATTAATGCTTATCGTTAGATTATACATTAATCTAATTAGAGAATTCACACTTGTCTGATTCAAATTATATAATTCAATCAATTTGGAAATGGGTCATAATCAATTACGATTGAATTCTATTATTGTTATCCAAAAGCTCTCTTCTACATTGAAAAAAAAAACGATAAATTCGAGTGAATGTTGTTATATTTTCGGTAATTGCTTTGATCGGATTTCTATATTCTTTGATAATAGATGTCTTCATTAAGCGTGATTTCTCTTCTCTTTAGTAAACAGTACATAAGAACCAAAGCCTTATATATTACAGTTGGAATCCTTCTTTGATCTGTTTCTCGATACGGGCGCCTCGTTGATTGGAGAGCAGCTTTAGCTGTCTATAAACACATCGTGCAGAGATCATCTGTAATAAACTAAAATAACATTCCTTATACTGTTCTTGTTGTTGTAGCTTATATGAGTTTGTGTGTAGATTTCACTCGATTTAATCCATATAATCTAAGATATCTCTTTGGACGACTTTAAGATGAGTTTTCGTCATCGATATATGAAATTTTTTTGTTTTGTTTTTTTTGTAATATTATTTCAAATTAAATTATTTTCGGGTTCTATTACAATTTGAAAACTTCCCAAATTTAGTCATGTAGTTATAACCAGAATTACAACATAGTTTATGTCGAACTTTCCTTATATAATCGTACAATTGCAATGGAAATGGTCCCAAGTTCTAGCCGCAATGCTGATTTTGTGGTGTCGCACTCACCTCAACTATATAACCGGAAAATAAGGCCTAGGTCTCTCTCAGTTATACCATTTTAATAATGGACTTATATCCTAAGTAAAGTTTAAGCCACTTCTAGATTATCTATAAAGTAACTTTATAATTCACACCGTATACACATTAAATATATTACTATCTCTTGTTTGTTATATTCTCGTGTTTGAAATTATCAAATTATAGTGACATAAAATTGCTCTTAATATTGATAAAAATTGTATGATGTTCAAAATAAATTATTCGTATATTTCAACTAAACTCTAATGTGTGGAGAAGGAAATTTTAAGTTGTCTCTTGTGGTTATATGTTCATTTTTTCCATACAACACAATAAAGTGAAAAATCATGTTCTTTTATGGATACAATAATTATATAGAAGTAATATAGAGTGAAATAATGGGGCTTTCAACTTGTACCATTCAACTCGCCCCATCTATATTAAAATATACATATATATATATAGAAATATATAACCTGTTGTGAAAATTCAGTTTGAAATTTTTTAATTAATTAATAAAGTTAAGGCCATATTTTGAATGTTCCGACAAGGAAAAAATTAAATAAGTGAAGTAATTAAAAAGGGGATAACCATTAGCGCATCCACCATTTCTCTCACACATACAGATAATCTCATTAAATTCCATAATCATTTTTTTCAATTTGTTCAAATAATTTCGATCTATTTCATCTTATTGTACAATTCGAAATAACTATTAAAGAGGGATTTAAATAAATATCTAGCTCAATTTTCTGTCTAGTAAAACTAATGTTAGTCGTTTCTAGAAGATATTCAACGAGAAAATGATGAGCTTGACTGAGAATTGAAAGATTTCGACAACGAAAATTCAATGTGACAATTGGAGATGTGAAGAAGGTACTTGGAAATTTGAATGAGGAATCCGTAGCTTTCATGTAACTATAAATATGGCAAAATTGAGCAAATCCATTTTTCTTTTGATAAAAGATTTAGAGCAAAAGAAATTAATACGATTATCAAAAACATCAATATTCCAATGAAAATCGAATTACTCTTTTGATTAAGAATAGGAAACTAAGCTCATTAAATATTATCAATAATCGAGCGACACCTAATTTACCATTATTATAAACTTAAATAAATCCTCGACGACTCGAATTGAGCAATTGAAACAGGTTATTGAAATGGCATCTTTTCAAATGATCATCATTTTCAAGTAAAGATAATTTAAAACTATAATCATTTGAATATTTGAACAACTCATAAATAGAACGGAAGTATTTCAATAACAATCCGGAATGTATCCGGTATCAAAATTTGAATTCGATTATTTATTAATTATTTCGTTGTATGCGAATTCAAAAAAAAAATATGTAGAAAAAAACAATAAAAAAAGGGGATTCAATCATCCAATCACGAAACTCATTTTAAATTCCATTGAAATCTCTTCATGAATATGAACGTTTATTGAATTATAATGAATTTATTAACAGCATCAATAAACTGTAGATTCTTATCAATATTTTTGATATCTCCCCATTATTCTCTATAATTTTGTTTTTTTTTTTATTTTAAACCTCAAATAAATGACTCCACTTGATATTCTATGAATTGACAATTATTTATTTATGGAAAAAAAAAATTGTACTGAACCACAAAACATACACAACACCGTTAAAAACAGACCAATTACGATGCAAATTAGTTGTCTATGTGTATGTGTATGTATATTGGTGAATAAATTGAAAAACATCACATAGGACGAACAAAACTGGTGCTTTCCATTCTACAAACTCCCACAAATCGATTACGCTCATTTTTTTCTTGTTGTTGTTGTTGTTGTTGTTGTTGTGTTGAAAACTGGACTGTGGTTTCTTTACGAGACAAATTAATAATCGATACTTGGAAAAATGCACTATTATATTTAGTTAAAAAAGACTTGTCCAAACTTATTTGATGATCTCCAAGTTTAAATGGGATAGTTTTAGTTAATTATAATCCAGTTCTTCATTAAAGTTAGTGAGATGTCCTTTCAATTTTCGAGAACATATTCCAAAATAGCAGTCTAGTGTAAAACAGAATGCATACATTTATAAATTCCCTTGATGCAGTTTGTATATTTGATAGAGATGAATTCAAATTATTCAGTATAATCAACAAAAACAGTAAAATGATCTTAATTAAATTCCAATTATAGATTCAACTAAAAAACATCAAATTTTATGGATAAATGTCGAGTTGAATTTTATCGATTATTTTATTTCAATTTGAAATACTATAATTGTTAATGATTAGTTAAATTAAGTCCTTCAAATTCGAATAGTTTAATGTATTTGGATTGAATCGATGTTGGATGAACAAACTGAAACTATTTGTTCAATTTTAATGAATTAATTGACAATTTTTCTCGAACAAAAATCAAATCGAAACCAATTTTGAGTGAAATCAATAATTTGAAATAATAATGAGTTATTATGTAGAAAACTAGGAAAACTTCAACAAATTGAATAATTAATCGATTGAATTATGTGAGAGAAAGTTGATAACTTGACCAGAAGTTCTAATTAATTTATCGAATTCTATAACACTTTTATATCATTTGTTGTTTCTATTACATAACCATAATAGTGGCTGAAATAATTGTATTTTCTAATTGATAATCTAGCATGGCTTAAGAGCAAGCTTTCCATTAAACTCACATGTTTTGTTGAGTTTCGCCTGTTTTTACCTATTCTAGTAATATAGAAATCTCTATACAAAGATGTAATTTCATCAATGGAGAGAATTTTCGTGAGAAAATATCTTTAAAAAAATTGGATCAAGTTTTACAAACAGAAAAAATTTCAAGATTCCAACAGTTTATAAAATCGGAGAGTTTAAAAGTTGGGAAACAAATCCAATCAAAAATAGAGTTTAAAGTATTCATTGAAAAACTGGAGGAATCGGGAAAAAAAATTGGTGTTGAAAATTGAGTTCTATATAAACATACTATATATATCGTCTGAAAATTGTAAACTATAACTGGGACTGGAAAATTGCTGAATTCGATGGAAATTCATCCATCAATCTTAGAATTGATATATAGCCAATCACATTGGAGTATACGATAGTATCTAGATTAGTTGCATGAGAAAAGTATAGATGGCGATATCTATAATATTTTAATAATAATGTTGCAGAGATGAGATGAAAAATTCAGAAATGAAAACGCGTTATTAATATTAGTCCATCTCTTTTCGTGCAGGTTTCATATAAATTTAGGTGGACTTGTACAAATCATGAATTTATATCTCTTATTAATTTCAGAATTTTATATCACCTGAAATTCGCTATATTGAAATATTAAATTTATGGATGGACCTTTTGAAAGTCAACAGTTTTGAAGCATCCAAGTGAACAGATTCACTCCAAACAAGTAGATTTTATTGTAAATAAATGAAATAAAAGGGTGAAGTTGTTTAATATTTCTCTTATTTCACAATGACGTTTACTATTAAATTCCAACTATTCATTTTGCATTGTCGTCAAGTTGACAAATTAGAGTGCAGGTAAAGTTGTATCTATTATAGTAATGTTGAATGGTGAACGTGTTTTATGTCAACAACTATTAGTTCAAAAGCAGAATAATCTAAATTAGTTGTGATGTTTCAAATGAGGAAATATTTATATGTAAAATGTAAATTGAAAAATAACTAACACAAAATTGAAACATTCACAATATTGTACCTTTAGTATTCAAAAATTTTCCGAGTATAAAATTATACAAAATTATAATTTTAGATCTTTTATCTTATCCTAACATGATGAGAAATTTTTACGACATATTAGACAGTATAGAGGATGTCTCTTGCAAAATTTTTAAGATATATCTTGTTAAACAAAAAATATGCAAATATGAACATCAAAAGTATTAATAAAATTTTATGCCATATAGCAAATTATACGAGATAAATATTTGCAATATTAACTATGATAACTTTATCAGTAATGTTCAAAACGAACAAGTATTTAACGAGTTGAAAAAAGATGATAATAAACTAGCAAGGAGATCGATAAAATGCAATCAACCACAACAAATAGTGGAAATATATTTTTGTTAACAGTTCAATATTTGTTGTATGTGAAGATGATAAACATAAAGAAGTTTTAAAGGAAATTGCAGCCGTCTTCATTGAGTCTGGATTCAAAACGAAGAATTCCCACCATCTTGCAAATAAATCCACAATAACAAACTCGATAATCCGAAATATCAGAATTTTGATTTGATGTTTTTTTTATGATTTATTACGAAATCTCCCACTACGAATAAAATCAATAAATACTAGAGAGACGACAATGCTCTTATCGCAAATTAAATGTTTATTTTTGGAAATCTCGACAGAAATAACTCGATTTTATATAAATCGAATTCGTTTCAAATATTATTATTTTTTTTTTGTTTTTGATTTGCTCCCCATATTGGGCAGGGTTAGTCATATTTTACGGTTTCAAAGGACATTCAAGCGAAATTGTATCGATTTGATATAAATGTAGGGGGTGTGTAGTGTAAGATAGACACTGTTAAGGGGCTACAACATATGTGGTCACCGAAGTGAAGACATCAATCTTATCTATTTCGCAAGGAGTCCTGAATTGCTTTACTGTTCCACTGTCGTAAATCTTGAAACTTTCAACCAACGTCAAGATGGATTAGATTCTCTTTTCGTGTTTTACAACAGTTTACGGGACAATTGGGTCATATAGAAGACGATCTCATTACTAATAAGAAAATACGAATAAAGAAAGAACGAATGAGAAATGAAAAAAAAACGAATTCAAGCTAGATTAATATGTTGTGGTTTTGATTAGAATTTTTTTTTGTGATCAAAAAACAAAGAGAGAATTATGTTTTAGTAGTGTGGTGACAAAAATCCGGAAAACTTGTTCACGATTTAAAATATTGTTTAAATTCAATTCTGGCAACATTTCAACAATGGCTTTATTTCGTGAACTGTTTTATTGTACAATAGAACAACTGAGAATAGACTTTTAAAATTGAATTTTAAATAAAATTCATTCCCAAACTAAAATAACAATTTTCACCAATCAAATTCGATAATATCATCTCACAATAAAAAAAATAACTGAAACAATAAGAATAATGGAGCTCAAATTGTCGAACAATATAGAGAACGAAAATGAAGATGATCGAAGGAGCTCAACTAGAAATTCTAATCTAACAAAATCATTTTAAGGGATGATAGTCATTTTTAGATGGATACACATCAAAAACATATATACATATATTATTTTGTTATAGAAGGTTGAAATAGTGAGAATTGCGGATATAACTAAGTTTTGCTATAAATCTTTACGATGCTGAAAGCTTCAACAGATCTTTGTTATACTTGTAGATGTCACGAAACTATTTCCTGAAGCTTTCAGCTTGAATAACTATATAGAGGTATTTACAATCGATAGTTTGTTGAAAACTGTTATCCGAAAAATCGTTGAATTTATTGGTACGATTTACAAATGTTATAGTTTCAACATATTCTTTTCAAATGTTTGTAGTCTTTCAGCCGTTTTGCCCACAACCAATATTGAAAAATATCAGGGATTCGATTCGAAAACTTTAAAATTGACTGAAAATTATCGAAAAATTAGAATGATAAAATAATAATTAAGAGCGAGAATAGTGATTCGGTAGACGTATGTCTGTGAATATGAAATATAAAGAAAAAAAATAATTAATGATGTAGTTTAATTAAAATCGTAACTAGAGGAATAGACTTAAGAAGGCGCAAAGCAACAAACCAAGCATTAATAATTATAATAACCCGCAATAGAATTTCTAATCCCGTTCAAAATTTACTGCTCTTATCTAATAAATGATATGATTAGAGAGAGCACTCGAAATTTGATATGTGCGAAATCCCCAAAAAAAAAAAAAAACGACTCTATACCTACAACAAAAGACTAAATTATAGCTTTCATCTGAAAAGCTCACAAAATTTTTTACTTCTTCAGTTGAAAATACTTCACCATTCAACATCTCATCAATGGGCTGTCATATACAGTAATGAACGATTGCTGCGACATCTCTATCACGTGATTTGAACTATTATAATGATTATTACGTTGGAGTGAAAAAAACCTCAATGAAATTGTGACTCACTTATTTTCTTGTTGAAGAATGATCGATTTTTACAACTGTCATCTTAACAACCACTTAAATTTTAATAGGTGAATAATATCAAGACACGCCTATGTCCTTTTCGAGTTGAACGATCCATAAAGTGTGAAATTAGTCCAATGTATCCTCTTAGATGTCGTTTAGAGAGAGCGCCCTCTCGAATAAGCACAACATTACTACACCCTCTAATATGAGTGGAGTCTTGAATCTCAATTTAAATTTACATACATTCATTGTTCGATAGAAAAAATTGATTTCTCAAATATAGTTTATGATAAATGAAGGAAACGTTATGATTACGTTACTAGTTACATTTATGTACCTTCAATTTTCTATATAAACGAAATTGACAAGAAACCAAACAAACAAACAAGAAATTCGAGTATGTTGTAAGAGGGAAAATTACGAAAAAACGGAAAATTCACTAGATTGTAAATAAATAAATGGAAAAAAAATTACATGTGTCATATTGATAATATAGATCTGAAATGGAAGCCTTTAGGGAACGGTACGCATCCGGCATATACCACTAACCAGCAATATGAAATTAGAGACAAAACCCTAGAGCAACCCTTATATGTTCATCCCTAAACATATATGTGTGTGTGTTTGTTTGTTATGTTTACACAGAGGCGCCGTTGATGTCGACATGTGACATGAAAAGCCAGAAAACCAACACTGGGAATTTTCTGCTAATAACACTAGAAAATTAATAAGATTATCAAAAATCGAATTTTTCTCAAATTATATAATAAAACAAACTGTTTCTATATACAATATATATGTATATATAACATATACATACATGTATAAGAGATTAATTGAGGGTTATGGTGGATAAAAAATCTGCTGCTCCTACACCAAAAAATTTGAGATAAATAGAATTTGACGACGTTATCCTATACTATACTGGACAGGGGGAAAATATATTGTTTTAGCACCCTTTTTATACCTTTCACGACAATCATTCTCTCTTATATCCAACCACAATACAAGATTTCAGCAGTATTAGCACTTTTATTTGACAAAAGAAATCTTTCAGAAACTGAAATATAGGTTTTTTCTCAAAAAAAAAAAACTTCGAATTTTTTTATCACTCCCAACAAATTAAAACAACATATGAGCAAAATTGGAAACGTTTTCAAATGGGATAATCTCTAATGTTGGTCGAATTGTTCAACTGGAAAGATTATAAAAAAAAAGCAAATTGGAAATTGTAGAAATCTCCCACTTTTCATTCTCTCCTACAGTTAATTACCTCATTTTAATCTATCAATAAATTAAAAGGTATTAATTTTTTCTTTCACTGGATTAGTGTATTTCGTTTTGTTATTTATTTATTTTTTTTTTTTGAATTGATCGAGTCTTGCCAAAATGTGCTTTTATAGTGCCACTCTCCAACTGACAAATAATGCAATAAAACGAAATTACTTTTTCAAGTTTAATTATCTAGTAGTAGCTTGGTACTTTTACTAAAAGACGGATGGGAAATCCATTATAGCTCTGATACCTTTCCCAATTCCCTTCTACTATTCATTCTTTTTTCACTTTACGTATTTGGTAATGGTGATGGCCTTATACTGACTGTCCATCACATTATTTATTTGTTTCTATTGTGTGATTTCTGGAAAGCTCCTCAAGCGAACATCAAAATCCATCACAATTCTCCAAATAGAGATCTAAGGGAGCTTCATTGGAATTCAAAAGATAGTCGAAAACTCTTGCATTTAAGAGCTCATCCGTACAACAATTCTAATAAAAGAATCTCGAATAATAACTGAATACGAGATAATTTCCCACACCTAAATCAAAATCAAATGTGGGATTTGTAGCGATGATGATTACAACATAAAATTACTATTCAATTAAAGAAAATCGATTCAATTATTTCAATTGAACAACAAATCTCAAATGAAGTTGTGAAATTTAAGATAAAGTAAAGATTGGAAATTAACACCATCATTTATTCAAGAAATACGAGCCTGATTGAAGTGAAATAAAATCGACATATTATATAGTTTCTCTTATATGAATGTAAATAAGACTGGTTCTGTCAATTGAGTTGGGACTTATCAGAGAACTAATTTAACAGAGTTCTATTTGATAATATGAGATTAATTCGAATTTAAATAGATTGAAGATTCACAAAGTTATATTTTATTTATTTAATGCGCTTAAATATGCTGATGATGATGATATTCACTTGAGTAATGATTGATCTTGAAAGCTTCACTATGTTTAATATGGAGTTTCTTGATATAGCTAATGCATCATCAAATACAAAACTGTCTTATCCCAAGGGAATGTATATATCTATATATATATATGTTTATATTCACATCTATATATTCACAATATGATGATTGTGACAATAATAATAGTAGCTTATATATTTCTGACATAATAACTAATACGTCCTCATCGATCTATACATTTACATAACCAGCAGCAAACTATTTGTGTAATTATTACAAGATCTCCTATATGCTTTGTGTTTGAATATAGATATCGGTATATGTTATATTCGGTTGCAAAGATGTAATCATTATCATTAATTCAACTTAACTAGCATTATTAGTAGGATTATGATTGTGTGGTTCTCATACTAACTAAAAGTTTTATTATTAATAGTAATTAATGAATATATGTTTCAAAAAAATTAAAACTACAGGCAATTTGTTTGTCTTGTAAATCACTGATTTCTGAGCGTGAAAATTGCACCTCTACGATAATCGAAAAGTGTTTACATATTCCCTATACATCAGTTTGAAGTTTTCTAGAAAAACTTCTAAAGTGAAACGATGGAAAATTCGAAAATTTGGCTATCTCAAAACTGTAAAAATTCAACATAAATATCAATGTTGATCGTAGATTTTAGATTTGAAATAATAATAATCGCATCATTAATGAATATTTTAGGCAACAACAAATTATACATTCAAATCTCTTGCTCATTAATCCACCAATTTTATCCGTGAATAATCTCATTATAGCAACTATTGTTGAAAAAACTTTCTTGTTAAAATCAATTATTCTACAATTTATCAATCCCTATAGATATAAGTCATAAATCAAAATTTCTATCCAGATCTTTGAAGTCTTTTTTCTGTCTACGCTTCTGCTTCTGAAAAGAATATAGGTGAATTCAGTCATAAATTTATCC